>SNQJ01S0100287.1:0-30890 GCA_010110895.2 Picea sitchensis | reverse complement strand
GTAATTTAGGTACCTTGGATGTTTTTTGACAGGCAAGCCAAGGCCACCCCCGATGTGCGGACTTGGAGTAGTTATATATATGCACCATAATCATTATCTTTACATTAGATATGCTCTGATCCCAGGCACAAACAACAGGGTCGAGATCATGGCCTTATGGACTATTTTGGAAGTAGCTCTGAGTAAAAAACTTTAAAACATCTAGGCTATGGGTGACGCCAAAATTGTGATTGACTGGGAAAACAAAAAATACTCAATTGCAAGTGTTAGGCTCGGTTCTTTTTTATGGGACATCAAGGCAGATATCAGTGCATTTGAATGGATCTATTTCACACATATTTTATGCGAGTTGAACTTGAAAGAAGATGAATTATCAAAAGAGGCCATGAGATTATCGGTCGACGCTTTTGGATATTACGAGTTTTTGGATGGAGTGGAGACACAAGCAATGGAATTTCACCACTAGAAGTTTTTTAGTCAGCCACGGGGAACTTGTTGTGTATCATTTTGAATCAATATGTCTTTGAATGAATATGTCAAAAACTTAATATTTTTTATGGAAAAATAGAAATAGATTATAGCCAATGAAGTAGGTGATGTAAGGATTGAAGATATCATATCTCTTGGGTTTTAGTATAGTCTATAAGTTGTAAAGTAGTCTCTCTTTTTATAAGACAACAACATGTGTATTCATTTTTTAATACAATGTTTTTTTTCAATGGAATATATATAGCAATTGAAAGTAAAAAAAATTATTGCATCGAGAGATGCTTTCTATGACCTAGTATGAGGGAGATGTGTAAGATGTTGACATCTGACATTTAGAAAAAAATATTAATAATAAAAAAATTCAATGTCAGTTATAAATAAAATATTTCAATGTCCACCTTAAATAAAATATTTTTATATCAATTTATTTTTGTATGTAAGTATAAAGTAATTGCAAGTAAAAAAAAGATATTTCATCCATAAGTGATTTATACATCCTAGTATGAGGGAGATGTGTCATTCCTTCAATGCTTAACATGGAATTGACACGTGGCATTTAAAAAAAATATTAATAACAAAAAAATAGTCCAATGTCAATTAGAAATAAAATATTTCAATGTGGGGCTTGTGTGTGTGTGCGTACACACACATGCGCACGTGTGTGTGTGTGTGAGAGAGAGAGAGAGAGAGGCAATTGAAAGTAAACAAAAAAAATATGGCTAAAACATTTCAATGGTTTGTTGCTTAGTATGAGAGAGATGGGGGATATGCATTTTATTTTTATTTTTTTTGTGTTTGAGTAGGTAGGCATGAGGTATTGGAGCTTTGTGTCCCACGAAATCTAGGGTTTACCCTACCATCATTTTAAAATCATTGCTACCAATATAGTTACAACTTGCAATCATGATGTTAGATTTTAAAGTTGCATGGGCTCTTGTTTTCTTGGGTGTTAAATTTATTGAAGAAGTAGAGCTCCATTAATGCCTTTCGTATGGATATTGAGGAAGAGGTGTTTAGTTCTCTGATCTGATCCTTGAATTTAGCTGGGGAGAAGCATCTAATATTGAAGAGAAAGTTTTTCAAAAGGGAAGAAGTCATTCCCAAACTAGACATATTGTCTTCAGAACTGAAAATGAAATCCATTCTCCTACATGAGAAATCTTTAGTAAAACTTTTTACTTGTCTTTGGCCTAGTCCTTGAGCATTCCAAGCATGAATTATAGAGCATTGGATTGTCCAAGGTAAAAATATCTAGTTTTTATTGTGGTAGTGGTTTCTTTCTTCTTTTATTTAGTAGAAAGGAGGAGAGAGATTTGATCAACAAATTGGGTCCCTACTTCATGGGATCAAAGGGAATGTTCCTCTCCCATTGGACCCTTGAATTTGATCCATACATGGATATAATGATTTCCCCTATATGAGTCAGGTTGCTACACTTCCCCATCATCTTCTAGGATGAATCTGTTAACACTCTATAATTTCCCTTGGTTGCAGGAGGAAAACTACAAAGGTAACCAGACGGTAACCACACACCACTTTGGGCTTGGAATCTAGCCTTTCCAAACCATAGAGGGCTACCTCACTATATATTAAGCTCAGTGGCCAGATATGAAATGGAGATAAATTTTTAAGATGTTGTTGATGGAAGAGGTGGAAGGAAATTCATTGGGCATGGAGTCAACTTTGAAGCAAATGCAACTGTCGGTGACTGGTTTTAGAGATTTCAAGGAAACAAAGGCTAGGTAAATGATGGTATTTCAGTCAAGGTATTTATTTTAATACAATGGAAGAAGGGGAAAACAAATAACTACATTCAAAGCATCATATTGGATGAATTCTGAGTGTGTTTTTTAGAGGAAATTACAGTACTTAATTGCTTGATCTAGAGCATCAAACCATATGAATTCTAAATCACTAATTTCCAATCAAGCAGTTTTAGATTACATATGAAATGGAAAGGAAACAAAGAATACATGCACAGATAAAAACACATACTTCATATCACCATCACTAGAATCCCTGGTAAGAGCAGCTCAATACTTCTGCAGTGATATTCCATTAAAAACTAGCAAATTACAAGATGTTCAAAATGTCCCTCTACGCTTCTGCCAACCCTTTGTACATTCAAAAAAATCCAATATAAAGGAAAACATTCATCCCTAATCTAAGGAAGTCAAGCTTCAACCACTTTCCTTCATTTTTGGATCTAGTTACATCAAAATAGGAACAAACTCAAAACTTCTTGCTAAGAAATAAGAATCAATTTGCTGGAAAATAGGGGTCAAACATAACATCATATCTCTCGAATCATGATATATGTTACAAAACTGGGAGAGGTTTTTGGAGATGAACTCATTCTTGAGAAAAACCTCTTCTCGTTTTCAAAAATTCTTCTCCATATTCTTGGTAACTGTGCCCAAAGATAATAACTAAAATAGGAAATCATTAAATATTTAAATCTGAAGAATAGGCTGAAAATATCCCTTTGAATCTCCCAAACTATGACACCTGTGAAAAAAATGAGAGAGGATTTTGTTATTGGGTCCTTTATTGAAAACATCCTCTTTGGGTGTTTCAAAAAACATCTCCATTTGTTCGAAACATGATCTTGAAGTCGACTGCAAAAACAATGTGCCCTGCAGACTTTGTGTAGCAAGGTTGCACAACGAGGATTATTTTCTAGTTTTCTTCATATGGTTGAACACTAAAAGCTATATGGAGGTTGGAACTATTTTTTCTAACATTCCAAATGATATTGATGAGTTGTATAAATGTAAACCTCCATTCCAAACATTACCCTTTACTCCAATCTTAAAAAACTCAAGACTAATTTAGAGCCACAAAACTTTAAATTTAACCCTATGTGTATAGCCTGCATAAAAATATATTTGAAGAATCCACTATGTTTTTTTTTAGACTATCCCCAACATCCAAGTTGTATTTATTATAATGAAGTCCCATTTTCTTCATCAATTGTAACCTACAACACTTGTGTAGCGTGTTGACGCAACACGTTGTGCAATTGTGAGCTACAACACTTGCGTAGTGTGTTTGCACAACATGTACTCTTTTCAATTTTATTCACATGGGTGACCACTGTAAGGTGTCTATAGGTTATTACTTGCCATTCTAATGTTCCAAATGATGCTTTTGAGTGATGGAAAGATAAACTTTCTTTCAAAACCTTTCCCTTTGCGTCAATCTTTAAAAATCAAAATTCTTTAGAGCCACAAAACTTAAACCTCATTCCATGAATACAAGTTGCATACAATCTGGTCTTGATGAAATCTTTGTGTTGTTTGAAACTACCCTAGGCATCCAAACTTAATTTTACATCATGAAAAAACCCCTTTTTGTATCAAATTAAACCTACAACACTTGTGTAGCGTGTGATCAGTACACAAGTTTCGTGTATTGTTCATTTTCAAACAAAAATGGCCAGGACCTGATTAAATTAGTCTTTGGGATATCTCATCATGCATATGATATGGAAAGTCATAATAAAACCATTTTGAACAAAATTTGCCATGGAATAAGTATATGCATTTCAAATCTTCTAAACATTTGCATAAATATTTGGTCTAATTTTGATTTGGAGATTTGCCAATGTAAGGCCCAATACACATTTAGTTTTACCAAAAATAACCCTAATCCTACATACGATCCCAAGAGCATAATAATCTTGTAAAAACCACTTTTTAGCCAAATTTATAAAAAATTACATGTCTAACATCAGATCCAATGGGTATGATGTCCTCCCTGCGAGGAAACAAAGAACCACAGATCATGTGCCTAATCCATTTGGCTGCTCCCAACTTGAAAAATGATACTTCTTTGCAGCTGAAGCCAAACTACAACCTGAACTGTACACTAAAATATGAAGACACTGCTGCAAAAACTGACTACTAAAACCAAACTGAAAAATGTTGAAGAATGCTCAAAATGAGCTTATTTACAGACCTACCTACTCTAAGTTGATCTATAAACAGATCAATCAAGTGAAATCATAGACCCAGTGCAACCATGCAAGCACTTTTTCCACTAATTTAAATCCTTGCATGTGTTCTTCCAGAGGAAAAAAGAGAAACCTACTTGATGGCATCTTCAATAAAAACTTATGAACAGATTTGAATTTGACAAAATTTAACACCTTCAGATTACTTGTTGACTCCAAGAACACTGCAAAAGGATCTCAAAAATAGTGTAGAAAACAACCATCCTGTATCAACCCCTCAACTGCATTCTTGATCCTATGCAAATCCTACTGATGGTTGTCATGAAAGTACTGAAAATATTCATAAGAATTTTGAAATGAAACCCGTGCCGAACAAGAAAATGATGTTGGCTGCAAAACTAAGTCTTTATCATCTTCATTTCCAGATTGATAGTTGGCCAATAGATGCAAATTTTGACTATTTAAACCCTCTATATAATCAACTATTGGGTCGTGAAAAACAAAATGAGATTGTTGCAATTCATTGTCAATTTTCCCCATTGAGTCTAGATGATTTTGTATCATCCCATACTACTCAACTTCATTAATGGTTTCAAAATTTTCTCTCAACAATTTAAATGAAGCAAAGCATAAGGGCAGAGAATTTCCATCAACAAACTCATTGTTTTGTCCACGCTCATTGGAATAACTGTGGAACTGCTGACTTATAACACTATGAAAATTGTCCTTCAGTAATTGGAATGAAGAAAATCACAAGGGTAGAGTATTTCCTTCACCCGATTCGTTACTTTCCTCATTTTCTTCATCGATGTCATAACTGAAATATGCAGGTTGACTGCTTTCCTGGGACTGTTGAAATTCATCATTTCCTGACGGAGAAAATGCAACTGCTTGTTCTGAAAAGTCACCCTCAAAATCAACATCATCATCATCATCATATTCATCATACTTGGGAAAGTCAACTACATTTTCAATACCATCAAACATGAAAATTGGGACAACAACTTGCTCCTCAACGGGCTGATCTGCAAATTCACTTTCATGACACTCAACAAGTGAATATATAAAACAATCAATTTCCTCCTTATCATGAAATAGATTAAGAGTTGAATCAACACCATCGTTTTGTTCATGCTTAGTCTCATGTTCGTACACTTCACCATCTAACTCTTCATCTCCAAATTGCTCAGATAAATTACCACAATCTTGTAAATTGTCTTCAACCTCCCGTGCATCATTAAACATCTGTTGTAAGATAGAAAATATCCTTTCCAATAGACAAAGTGACATATCTTGATGAAGAGATATTGCATATTATAGCTTGGAAGTACCTTTAGGTGGTTGGATTTCTTTGGGAATTTTATAATAAAGACTAGCAAAACTCCTATTGAAACTTGAGATGGTTTCATCTTTCATTCTCCTCATGGAATAAAAATCTGAAAGGAGTAAATCCCATGACTTTCTCTCACCCCAAAATCTAAGGAAAGCTTCCCTCAATTCATCCCATGAGTTAATCGACCGAGGTTGCAAATGTTTGAACCAGGCTTTGGAATCTCCTTTCAGGGGCTGGGAAAGTGATCTCATACACACATAATTTTGTTCAATCTCAAAAAGGTTAATGAAATGATCAAAATACTAAAGGTGTTTTTCAGTTGTAAGATTGTCAAGTTCTCCATTGAATCTAGGTAGGTATTTGTAATGCTTTGTTGGAAAACCATGAAGGATATTTGGAAATCTTAAGGGTCGATATCTCTCTTGGATATTGGAAGGTATAAGATTAGGTACAAAAGGTATGATATATTCTTGGGTATCTTGATTCTTACAAGGTTGATTATGTAAATCATATAATTCAGAGGAAGGATTTTGGTCAAGATCAATTATGCAAGGAGAAGGAGATGTATTTACAACTTTAGAAGAAGAATATACAAATGCAGATTTGTGGTCCTAATTAGAATGTAATAGGTAAAGGACACATATTTTAACATGCTTATAAAAATACAAGAAGCACTTGATGAAAATGAATAAATTTTCCTGAAAGAAACTTGCACTTTGATACCTGACTCTTTGTCCCTTCATATTGTTGTCAAATGAGCTTGTTCTCCAATGGAGTCCTTGAATTTCATTGAAGGATGAATGGAGTCACCAAGTGAATGGTACAACCTTATTTGTGTCTAACTACTTTTCACCATTAGTACTCAGATATGTAATTTTTCGTTTATCACGGGGAATATTTCACTTTCGCTCCCCGACAACGACGCCAACATGTTAACACTCTGTAATTTCCCTTAGTTGCGGGAGGAAAACTACAAAGGTAACCACATATCACTTTGGGCTTGGAATATGGCCTTTCCAAAACATAGAGGGATCTCTCGTTGTATATTAAGCTCAATGTCCATATCTAAAATGAACACAAAGTTTTAAGATGTGGTTGATGGTAGAGGTGGAAAAAAAATCATTGGGCATGGAGTCAACTTTAAAGAAAATGGAACTATCAGTGACTGGTTTTAGAGCTTTCAAGGAAACAGAGGTGAGGTAAATGATTTTATTTCAGTCAAGGTATTTGTTGTAATACAATGAAATAAGGGGGGGGGGAATAACTACATTCAGAGCATCAACTTGCATGAATTTTGAGTGTGTTTTTTAAAGGAAATTATAGTACTTAATTTCTTGATCTAGAGCATCAAACCAGATGAATTCTAAATCACTAATTTCCAATCAAGTAGTTTTAGATTACATATGAAATGAAAAGGAAACAAAGAATACATACATAGATAAAAACACATATTTCAGATCACCATCACTAGAATCCCTGATAAGAGCAACTCAATATTCTACAGTGATATTCCATTAAAAACTAGCAAATTACAAGATGCCCAAAATGTCCCTCTACGCTTCTGCCAACCATTTTTACATTCAAAACGATCCAATATAAAGGAAACAAATTCATCCCTAGGCTAAGGAAGTTGAGCTTCAACCAATTTCCTTCATTTTTGGATATAGTTACATCAAAATAGGAACAAACTCAAAATTGCCTGCTAAGAAATAGAAATCAATTTGTTGGAAAATAAGGGTGAAATATAACATCATATCCCTTGAATCATGAAAGTTGTTACAAAATTGGGAGAGGGTTTTGGAGATGAACCCGTTCTTGAGAAAAAATTCCTCCAGTTTTCGAAAATTCTTCTCCATCTTCTCAAAATCCATGCCCAAATATAATAACTAAAACATGAAATCATTAAATATTTAAATCTGAAGAACAGGATGAAAAGATCCCTTCGAATCTCCAAAAATATGACACCGGTGAAAAAAATGAGAGAGACTTTTGTTATTGGGTCCATTCTTGAAAAAATCCTCTTTTGGTTTTTTTAAAAACATCTCCAGTTGTTTGAAACACGATATTGAAGTTGACTGCAAAAGCAATGTGCCCTACAGACTTTGTGTAGCGAGGCTTCTTTTTGAGTTTTCTTCATATGGTTGATCACTACAAGCTATATGGAGGTTGGCGCTAGTTGTTCTAACATTCCAAATGATATTTATGAGATGTATAAACATAAACCTCCATTCCAAACATTACCCTTTACTCCAATCTTCAAAAACTCAAAACTAATTTAGAGCCACAAAACATTAAATTTAACCCCATGTGTATAGCCTGCATAAATATATATTTGATGAAGCCATTGTGTTGTTTTCAGATTATCCTGAACATCCAAGATGAATTTATTATAATGAATTCCCCTTTTCTACATCAATTGTAACCTACAACACTTGCATAGCATGTTGACACAACCCGTTGTGCAACTGTGAGCTACAACACTTGCATAGTGTGTTTGCACAATGTGTACTCTTTTCAATTTTCCTTCACATGGGTGACTATTGTAAGGTGTATGGAGTTTATTACTTTCCATTCTAATGTTCCAAATGATGTTGTTGAGTGATGGAAAGACACAATTTCTTTCAAAACCTTTCCCTTTGGTTCAATCTTCAAAAATCAAAATGATTTAGAGCCACAAAACTTAAACCTCATTCCATGAATACAAGTTGCATACAATTTAGTCTTGATGAAATATTTGTGCTATTTGAAAACTTCCCTAGGCATCCAAATTGTATTTTACATCATGAAAAAACCCCTTTTTGTATCAAATGAAACCTACAACACTTGTTGGTGCAGACCCCCAACCCGCAAGTTGAGATCCGCTCACAGGATCATTCAAATCTCCATTTTCGAGCCTAAGTGGCTCATTTGGATTCCTATCGGAACCTTCAACAACTTTGATCCACAGGTCCTTATGAATTGAGCCTGCGTGGACAAACACCAGGCGTCAACTCAAAATCTCCTGACCCGAAATAGGATCACGCCCTTCGCTAATTCGAGATTTCAGGGTTCACGACACCTGTCATCGAGTTTCCCACCTTCCAACTACCGAAACCTAATATGACGAATCCCCAAAATGTCGCCACGTCCTCCTCTTACACGGCCTTATCACGTTTCATGATTTTGGGAATCCCGGAACAAAGAATCCCTTACCTCTCGTCTTCGCGAATGATGAAATGTCAAAACCCGATGGGTCGGCCAAAAGTTGACTTCCACACAGGTTGTGTCACTTTATCGGGGTTTCGGACTTCGCATCTTTGCGAATCTAAATGCAAGACTCCCGACTCTCCAACCTACGAATCCCTGAACTCTAAAATGGTACCTCCAACAGGATCAACGGCTATAAGCCTCCCTTCGATCTAATGGCCTGCGTGATTTCGAACTTCTGGGAATCGGGAGTTCGAACATGATTGTTGTGCTAGGGATAGATCCCTCTAGACGTATGATTACTTTCTCTTTCTTGAACATGATAAAAAAACCTTTATCCTCCAAAATTGAGACCGCAAGCAATTTCTTCTTTAGTTTTGGTACATAAATCATGTCCTAGGCCTCCAGAGAATCTCTTGAATCAAGATAAAACAAGATAGTTCCCTTCCCCTTCATTGGATACGTGGCATTGTCACCAAGCTCCACATGGGTCCCTAATTCCTTCTCTATCATCCTGCTTAATAGCATTTGTTTGTCATATGATGACATGAATCATTGTCCAAGTACCAAGCACTCCTTACGTTGGTGTTGGTAGAGAGGAAGGAGACCAGTGAAAATTCCCTCTCAAACTTTGTGGCAAAATCATCTAGCTATGTCTTTGTGGATGTTATTGTTTGTGTCTTCCATTTCCCCTTCTTCTTCTCTAGACACTACGATGCATAGTGACCATACTTCTGGCATGCAAAGCACTTGATTTTACTCAAGTCCTTCTTCCCTGGCTCTAAGTTTATCCCTTCACTATTACCCTTGGAACCTTTTCCTTTTCTCTTCTTGTATTGATTGACCGAATTCGGGTTCTCTTATCCATGTTCATCTCCCTTCTTGTTGGATTTAGACTCCTCCCAAGTCTCGTCCTAGATGCAATCATCCCAAATCCTCTTCCAATCTACAAGTTTCTCCCGAGCACGGACTCCATTGGAAAATGGTTCCCAAAACTTTAGGAAACCATTCAGTTCCACATTTACAAGTTCTATGTTTTCCAGTTTCTCCCCAATAGTTTCAAGTTGATCACATACGTGAGTGATCCTTATGAAGTAGGTGTAAATATTGTTAGAACTAGACATCTACACTGATATGAGTTTATTTCTTAAGATCGTGTTCCTATTCAAATTCTCTCTCTGGGATAAACCTACTAGGGCATTAAACATCTCTTTGGCCATATTCTTATTGGATAAGTGAGGAATCAAATGATCCTTTACTGCATCCAATATTACCCATTGGGATTTGTTCTCCTTCTTCTAGTGAGCTACCAAAGCTTGTGGATCTATCGGTGGAGGAACTACTTTGTCAACAATATCCTAAAGATCATATTCCTTCAAAAGAAAAGTAACTCTTTATTTCCAAGATAGGAAGTTGTATGCTCCATCCAATCTATCTTCAACTCTCATACTTGTTGTTTCCATCCCTTAGATATGATAATTTGTCGTGGAAATAACCTACTACTTAAACTTCCCTTTTACGGACTTGTACACACCTTTCCTTATTGTATCCCACATGTGTACATGCTTTCTTGCATTGTATCCCATGTACACATGCACCTTGAATAACCTGATACACATGTACATCCCAATACAACTGCAAATACAATTTCTATTGATGTATGGTTATTTCCCTGAAATCCATCCTTCGATTTGTTATTTTTGGTTTATAGATTTTCTACAAACTACTATGAATCTGAAATCTGGCTCTCTGTCTGAGTGAAAGATATGATACCATGTTGAATTGATCATGCTCTGATACCATGTTAACTTTCTAATCCTGACACCTAGATAAATTGTTTACTAGTGATTTCCTTGTTGTAAATCAAATTAGTAGCTCACAAAACAAAATACACTTGCTAGAACAATTAACTGAAACAAAGCAGAAGAAATACTGGAAACCAAATCTCATACATAATACACAAATATATTCTTCCCTTCAAACCATCTTATCATTAGAATAATATCAAATCTTACAAGGGATCCCTTACTGGGAAAATGACCTACACAGAAATACAGAAAACTATAGAGAATGCCTGCAAACTCTAGCAATTCCTCCTTGGTTGTACGATCTTGTGCATTCACTTCTCAAAATTTGTGCATTCCTATCCTCACTATCGCCTGCATACATACATGCTTTCCTACACTATAGCTCGTGCACATACATGCGTTGACTGACCTCTTAAGTGCATACAACTTTTTTCAGCAGTTGTGGCTTCGATATGTCAGATCTTCTTGCAAATACCCTTATTCTCTCTTCTCCTTGACCTGTACTAATATCTATATGAAATTCCTTCTCCACCTATCCGAGGCCTCCTTGAAAAAAAATTATTCTTTTCTCTCTCTCTATGATATGGTCATATAAGTGTTTTCCTCCTTCACCATAACCTTGCTTTTATAATCTTCAATTACGATCTAACCCTAATCTCCAAAGTGATTGACGATTGAAATCAAATCTCTCTTGACTTGAGATAAATGGATAAGGTTTAATTTTCTAATGCTAATAGCTTTAACATTTCATTAAATAAAACTTAACTAATTATAAAATCACTTTACTTTAATAATTCCTTTAATTAAAGTAAATTACTAAGGTAGAAGGATTTGGATGACTTACACACATCTAGACACTTTGACTTGTGCAAAATTACTTGTTTGATTCTACAAACATCAACAATAAATGTGGTGAGAAGAAATTATTCTACATAGACTGTAAAGAGGAAGAATATCAAGAATTGGAACCATCACAAGATCTAGTTATAGAAGATACTACTCCAACGATATCTTGTCATGTTTTGGTCAACATTGATACTCCACAAATGTTCAAGATACAAGGATACATAAAAAATTAAAAGGTAACAATGTTGATTTATTCTGGTAGTATTAATAACTTCATCAATTACAAATTATCAAAAGTATCAATTTCTTTGTATATCCAACACCAGAGTTTCAAGTAATGATTGTAGATGGAGGTACCATAAATTGTTCTGGAAATTTCCATAGTATTAAGCTCAATATAGGGGAGTATTTATTGGATAGTCCCATGATTTCCATCCAAATGGGTGGTGATGATGTTGTATTAGGGGTCCAATGGTTACAATCCTTGGGAAAAATGGCCCTTAATTTTTAATATATTTTCATGAGATTTTCCTTATATGGAAAGGAAGTTGAGCTTAAAATGTATCCAAGGGAAACCCTCTAAGGTGATAAGCTCTAATAGCATGAAAACATTACTCAAAAAGGGAGTTCATGGTGTAATTACACAATTGTCCTCACTATATGTTTAAACATCTATATCCTCTGCTCCATTAGATCTGCAAATAGTTATTTTTAATCATTCTAAGGTATTTGGAGAAATTCCTAAGGGTCTTCCACCTGCTCGAGATCATGACCATGTTATTCATTTGCAACTAGGAAATGTACCACCTAACAATAGTCCCTACATGTATCCATATTCACATAAGAGTGATATTGAGTGCATGATCCAAGTAATACTAGAGGTCAACATCATTCAACTTAGACAAAGTTCTTTCTCTTGACCAGTGGTGATGGTTACAAAAAAGGATGGTTTGTGGTGTATTTTTCTAGATTATAGACAACTCAACAAAATGACCATCAAAGATAAGTTTTATTTTCCTATTATTGATGAATTATTATATGAATTACATGGAGCAATTTTCTTTACTAAGTTGGATATTTGTTTGGGATATCATCTAATCAGAATGAGGTAGGAAGACATTCCCAAAACAACTTTTAGAACACATGAAGGTGCATACATAAGTCCAAATGGCATAATGGAAAATTCATAATGACCTTCATGTACAATATGTTGAAACAATATTAAAACTATTGGAAGATCAACAAATTTATGCAAAGCCTTCCAAGTGTGCCTTTTGGGTTCAATAATTGGAATATTTGGGTCATATTTTATCTCATGAAAGTGTAAAAGTGGACCCTAACAAAATTAAATCTATGAGGGAATGTCCAATTCCTAAAAACTTGAAGAAAATTAGAGGATTCTTAGGATTGATAGGCTATTACTGCAAGTCTGTCAAGAACTATGGTCAAATACCAACACCTCTAACAACATTATTAAAGAAGGAAACATTTTCTTTGACTCAAGTAGCAACCAAAACTTTTGAAAAACTTAACGAGGCTATGTGTACAACTCTTATCCTGGCCACACTTCACTTCACAAAAGCATTTATTATGGAGTGTGATGCCTTAGCCCATGGCATTGGTGCATTTTTAATGCAAGAAGGAAGGTCGCTTTCCTTTTAAAGTATCCAACTTAAATGAAAAAATTGACTCAACCCCATTTATGAAAAGGAAATGTTGGCCATACTACATGCAGTTATGAAAATGGTGCCCTTACCTAATAGGAAGACACTTCAAAGTAAAAACATATCATGATATTTTGGAGCAATGAAAATCTTCAGAAGAGCAACAAAAATGGGTTATAAAGATGATATGTTGTGACTTTGAAATTATCCACAAAAAGTGAAAACATAATGTTGTGGTAGATGCCCTTTCAAGGAAAGAAGATGAAACAAAAAGTTCACTATGCATTATTTCTATTTCGCAATTTGATTTGGTGGAAGAAACAAGATCAAGAGGTATGAAAGATCATTCAACAACTACTAGAGGACCCTAGTTCATTAGAGAATTTTGTATGGAAGAATGGTTTTCAATGGTATCACGATCACGTATATTTATGTAAGAATTCCCAACTCAAACAAAAGGTCCTTCTAGAATTGCACAATTCTCCTATAGGCAGATATTCAGGATTTAGAGGATTCTTAATATTGATAGGATATTACTGAAAGTTTGTCAAGAACTATGGTCAAATAGTAGTTCCTCTAACAATATTATTAAAGAAGGAATCATTTTATTGGACTCAAGTAGCAACCAAAACTTTTGAAAAACTTAAGGAGGCTATGTGTACAACTCCTATCCTCACCACACTTGACTTCACAAAAGAATTTATTATGGAGTGTGATGCCTCATCCCATGGCATTGGTGCAGTTTTAATGCAAGAAGGAAGGTCCCCTTCCTTTTAAATATCCAACTTAAACGAAAAAAATTACTCAAACCCATTTATGAAAAAGAAATGTTGGGCATACTACATGTAGTTATGAAAATGGTGCCCTTACCTAATAAGAAGACACTTCAAAGTAAAAACAAATCATGACAGTTTGAAGTAATTATTGGAGAAATGAATATCTTCATAAGAGAAACAAAATTGGGTTAGAAAGATGATATGTTATGACTTTGAAATTATCCCCAAAAAATGAAAACATAATCTTGTGGTAGATGCCCTTTCAAGGAAAGAATAAGAAACAAAAGGTTCACTATGTGTTATTTCTATTCCGCAATCTGATTTGGTGGAAGAAGCAAGATCAAGAGGTATGCAAGATCATTCAACAACTACAATAGGACCCCAGTTCATTAGGTAATTTTGTATGGAAGAATTATTTTCTATGGTATCATGATCGCATACATTTATGTAAGAATTCCCAACTCAAACAGAAGGTCCTTCTATAATTGCACACTTCTCCTATAGAAGGACATTCAGGATTCTTGAAAACATACCACATGATTAAGAAGGATTTTTTCTAGGAAATTATTATAATTAATTCTCAAAATTTTGTGTCTAAATGTGTGGTATTCCAATAGAATAAGGGACAGACAATCAATATGCCAAGTCTCCTACAACCACTAGCTATACCAAGTCAATGTTGGGAAGAAGTTTCAATGGATTTTATTACAGGTTTACTCAAATATGAAGGAAATACTATCATCATGGTAGTAGTGGATCAACTAACAAAGTATGTCCATTTTTTCTCTCTTTCTCATCCTTCTAAAGAAAGTACAGTAATCGCAACATTCATGGAAATAATTCAAAATCTACACAGAGTCCCCAAGATTATTGTAAGTGTCATAGATCTGATTTTCACTAGAAATTTTTGGACTGAATTATTTTCTTGTCTGGGTACTTAATTGGATCACAAATCATCTTACCATTCTCAAGGCGTTGGATCATAACATTGAAATTTCAGTATTCAATTTTTGGACGGTCATTGTTGCTTCTTGCTCTTTTAGTTTCTCTACTTCTTGTAGATGACCTAATTATTTTTGTTGCTTTGTCACCTTTTCCTCCAAAGATTCTTCTTCATCTTTCCATTTGGAAAATTCACTCCATAGCATTTCAATTTCAATAAGATCTTTCAAATGATCTCCTTTTACATGTTCCTTTGTTGTATCTGCATCTTCCTCCTTAGGTTCTTCTTCTTCTTTAGGATATGTATAAGGCCCTTGTTTTATACAAGTTTCTAAATTCTCCATGTCTCTTTTCTCACACTCCTCTTCTGTAGTGACTATAGAGGGTCCCTGTTCCACATTCTCTATTACAATTTTATATTTTTTATTTAAATTTTCATGGACATCCTCACATGAAGTAGGAGGTGGAAAACCATGTTGTTCGTCAATGGCCTGGACCAAAGCATCCATACCTCCCTAAGACTCATAATTTTGTAATTTTCCCCATGCATAAAATAGTTCCTCATCTAGATCTAGATATTAATTTCTCAATTCCTTATGAAGTTTCTTCAACCATTGACAAGATCTTCCATAATTTAAAAAATATAGGGGTTGGTGTTTACCATACTAAATCTCTTTCTTCTTATTTCACTTCTTTGTCTTTCTTCTTCAACAACTGCTTCTTCATCATTTACTCTTTTTGGTTTTCCTAATTTAGGTCCAATGTCCTCATCATAAAATCTTCCCTCGATATCCTAGATTTCATTTGAACCTTTCCCCGCGTCCAATTCGATTACCTCTGTATTTTCTTTTGCAACTTCTCTAGACCATGTTCTTGGTCGCTTGGGGGTTTTAGGAGGGGGGTATTCCCTCCAAAATGTGCATCGCTTGAATCTTGAGGATATTCTTTCTAGAAAAATATCATTTCATGGGTGTTATGTATCATATTCTTCAATTTCCTCGACATTTTCTATTTTCTCTTGTTATGCCACTTCCATGGATTCTATATTATGTTTTTCCATTGCCTCTACATCTTCTATATTCTCTTCTTCTGTTGCTTCCTGATATAGTTGAGTTTCCACAAAATTGGCCCAACTCTGCTTCATTCTTGCAAGGGAATCTTCTACCAAAAACTTAATCAACCCATGGTGGGATAGGCTTGCCTTAGGGACTATCCCTTCTTAAAACATCCTGTAAATTAACTCAAGAATGTGGAGAAGAAAATATGGGAAATTTATTCATTCTTGGTTCCGCAAGTGCATTAATATCTTGAAATGGTAGCCAAAAAGAAAGCTATACCTTCTTTCACAAGTTAGGTATTGTTTTCTGCACAGGCCCACCTTAGGCCAAGGTAGGGTAAGGGATACTTATTGGGTTCCCTTATCGGTTCCCTTGAATATTTTGTTACCCTTGAGAAATTCACTATGGATGGTACTTATTGAAATCCTACATTCAAACCATATGTCGCTCATCTAAGGTAATCATGTTATTCTTGTGATGTTCTCTTTGTCCACTTGAATACGTAGCCCATGAAATTTTGCAATAGGTGACTAGTGAGACTGTGTAAATTTCATTGCAACATCCTTGTCAACCCCTCATAACTTCTTGAAATACACTATTCATTCAGCCTCTGTAAATATTCTTAATACTCCTGGGTTTGAGACTATGATTTTGGTGTATTCCAGCTTGTTTCTTGTTGGATTCTCACCCATGGTACAGAAAGGTTGGTTTTGAAATCATAATCGTGAGAGTAAGAAATTGTCATGAATGAGAAAAGAAACCCTTAACAAATATGATGATTTGGATGAGTTTGCCAAAATATTATCTTTTATAGGCTTATCCAGTACGGTGAGGTCAAATTCCTATAGTAGCAATAACCACCTGGTCACTCTTCCATAAGTGATAGGTTTGTTTAGAAAATAGCAAATGGTAGAGTGGTCAATGTGTATAAATAAAAGATATCCAGTTATGTAATGGTGAAACTTATTAATAGAATAAACAAAAGTAATAAATTATTTTCAATTACCGTGTAATTTAACTCTACATGGCCAAGTTCTTGTTGATGAAGTATATCACATCTTGTTTTTGTTCATCTCATTGTCCAAGCACTACTCCAATTTCCATGTTTGAAGCATTAGTGGAGATGTGAAATGGTAAGAACCAATTTAGTCCTCTCAAGACTCATGATTTAGTCAATTGTTTCTTTAGAGATTCAAAATCATATTGGGATTGGTTATTCTAAGTAAATTTCTACATTTTGGGGAAGTAATGAAAGAAATAGAGATTCAATTTTAGAAAACATATCAATAAAATGACGATAATAACTAGTATGCCTCAAAAACCTGCACACATCCTTTTATGTTTTTGGGGTGGGAAGATTGGAGATTACCTCAATTTTTTTTGGATCCGCTTCAATACCCGCAGGAGAGATATGATGACCCAACACAATTCCCTCGGTTAGTAACATACACCATTTTTCATTGTTGAGGGAATGGTTTGCTTCCTTGCATCTTTCGATTACCTTCTCTAATTTGGCCAAAGTCTCATCAAATTTGTTTCCATACACCATGAAATCATCCATACACCGAGAATGACTTGTTGGAAGGTAGTGGATGCATTGCAAAGTCCAAAGGGAAAGACTTGGTAAGAAAATTTCCCCTATGAGTAGGTGAAAGTGGTCTTATCCTAGTCTTTATGGGTGATTTGGATTTGGTTTTATCTACTAAACCCATCAAGGAAGGAGAAGTACTTCTCACCTTCCAACATGTTAAGGACTTGATTGATAAAAGGCATGAGAAAATGATATTTTTTAGTGGCTTTGTTTAGCTCTCTATAATCAATAAAAATGCATTGTTTCCCACTCTTCTTTGGAACAATCACAAGTGGTGATACCCATTGGCTATCAGAGATAGGGAAAATGAAATTCAAAGTGAGCAAATTTTGCAATTCATCCTTTAAAATTTCACGTAATGCAGGGTTCATTCTATGTTGGGATTGTTGAATAGGTTGGGAATCCTCCTTTATACAGATATGGTGAGTGAAAATATTTGGATGGATTTCTTTCATGTTGATGTATTCCCAATAAAATGCATCACTATATTCTTGCAATAGTTTAATCAATTGTTCTTTTTGTAAGGGCTCAATTTTAGAATTGATGTTCAATGTTCTTCTTGGGTCAATCTCTACTAGTGTGTTGGTGGATTTTGTTATGTCATATAGAGGAATGGGTATAGATTTTGATGGCAAGGATAGATCAGTCAATGAACAATTTTCTTAAGTAGATTGATCCATGATATGGTTGTGAATCTAATAGTTTGGTTGTGGATATGAGTAAGGATTGCTTATGAAGCTATTAGTTACATCATACTTAGTCTCTTCCTTGAAAGAGAGTGATTTCTCAATGATAAGAAGTTGGTGGAAACTCGCATCATCACTATCATCATTTTCCACCCATATAGGAATTTCTTTATTTTTTCTAGGCTTGGCAGGAGGGTATAAGGTAAGTCTCTTCGTATAATTTATGTGGGAGATAGTCATGTCACAAGATATGAAACCAATATAAACATCAGTTGTGGCCAACCATGGCTTGCCCAAGATCAATGGATAACCTCCCAATTTATATTTTGGTTGAAGGACCATAAAATCTACAGGATACTCCTATGAGTCTACAAAAATCACAACATCTTCCAAGATACCCTCAAGTTTAATGGTGGATCAGTCAGCTAGTTTGAGGACCGTAGGAGTTTGTCATAAGTTGGAAAGTACAATATTCTACATGGTATCCTTAATGATCACATTAATATCACCCCCTAGTTCAATTAGAGTGTTTGAGATAAGGAAATTATTGATTTGAACATCCACAATGGGGCTCCTCATCTTTGTATATTTGGCAATAATATTTTTTCCAAGAATTAGATCTTTTAGCTGACCGATCACATGAACGGTTTAAGGGTCTTTTATTTTTTTACCAAGTTTCTTTAAACACAATTCTTTAAGGTCTTTGGTGTATATGGGGATATCCTTGATCACTTGAAATAAGGGAATTTTCACACACATATTCTTTAACTCTCCCAAGAAGTCAAGTTTAGGTTGAATGAGGGGTTTGTCTAAGCTTAAACTCTCTGGGTAGGGAGGAAAATGTGCAACCACTGCTAATTGTGTTTGATATGGAGTCTTGGGAGAACTAGTGGTTTGAGGAGTTTCAGTAGAATGGTTCATTATAGAATCTTGAACTTCCTCTTCATCATGTTCTGTAATAATTGGAGGAGTTCTATCATTGAGGGTTCTCCCTTATGGTAAATGGATATATTGTCATTCTAGAGGGTAGATAGAATAGGTAGGGTAGCAAGAAAACTCAGTAGTCTAAGTGAGTTTATTTTTTTTATTGTTCGGGTTAGTAGTGGGCTATGTTGGAAGTTGAGGTATTGATAGAGGGTTGTTTGCAGGCAATTGTCACTATTGTTGTGGGGGTGTTTTCAAAGGTGGGAATTGTGTTTGTTGAGAAAATGGTGCAACTGACTGTTGTTGGTTCCCAAATGAAGGATGTCACTATCCATACTTCCATGGATGGATTTGGGTTGGTAGAGATCTTTATTGTTGGTAGGGAATAGAGGTATACCATGATTGAGATAGACATTTCATATGTGGGTTAGTACAATAAGAATTATAAGACTGTGAAGGGTATTGAGCCATATCTAGGGGGCAAGGATTTCAAGGTCGTTTTTGGGTAACAAGGTAGATCTGCTCAGTCTCTACATTTGATTTTCAATATACTTCTTTTAATCCTAGTAGAGAGGGACAATTGCTAGTGATATGGTCCTAGTCACAAATCCCATAAATCTCAATGTTATTTAATGGACATTCTTTCAAGGGGTGTTTTTTTCTACACTTGGAATAGAATATTGACAAGTCCATCTCTACTTCTTCTCACTTATTTTTGTCTTGTAGTGTGTCTAGTTGTGAAATCAAGCAGCTAAGGATATTAGTCTTAATGTATTCTAACAAATTTCCAATCTCTTCTCGAGTAATGCCTTCTTCGGATGTTTTAGTGATCTTAGCTACAATGTCTCTAGGTCCCTTCCCTTACCTAGAGGTTCCTCTTCAGTAATGTTTGCAAAGTTCACAAATATTGTCATAGCTCAGCTGAGAAACATCTTGATCCCCCATTAAGTTTAAAATATCAATGCACTCATCTTTAATTCCTCTTAAAAAAATAATTTGTGGGCCATCGTTATCCATCTTACTTTGTTTTGATCGTTGCAAATTGTACTGAAATCATTCTACATAGTCTTCCAAACTCTTGTCTTCCTTCTGATTCATCCTAAATATTTATTCCTTGTGATCATCGTCCTTTTAATAGTCCCAATACTTATTTAGGAACGTATTTTTCATGTCTTGCCAAGTTCCAATATGATTCCCTCCAAGTCCCATAATCCGGTGCAATGTTGCATTCTTCAAGGTGGCGGGAAATAGTTTTAATTTCTAGAAATCTATGATGTAATCATAACTTATGTAGAGAACATAAAATTTGAAAAGGAACATATATGGATCCTCACTTTCCATAACATTGAAGTTTGGTAGGGATGAAGGAGGAATATTCTTCATATGTTCCAAGCCTCGAGGGTCTCTAATTGGGAATTCAAATATGACAGTTTCTTCCTTAGTTGATCTCGTTCCTTCTTCTACTACCATATTATATCAAAGGTTTAGAAAATCAATCCTCTATTGTGTTATTGACTCAGCAGAGAAGGTGATATCCTCTGGTTCTTAGATTGGGTTCGTCGGAAATTTGATAATTGGTTTCCCACTTGTCAAGTCTTTTTAATAACTTTTATAATTTCTCATAAAGGAAACTAAAATGATTGTGCATTTAATTATCAATTGAGGGCTCATATAGAACTTGTGAATTGCCATGCATTGTATATGCAGGAACAACTATTGTTTCTATGTGTTGTAGTCATAGTATCAATTGTTACGTTTGTGTTCAAAGTATAGAAAATTCTCAAGCTCTGGCAAGGTTTTACAAAATGTGGAAAGTAAATCACACTTGCAAGAAAGTTAACACACATACAAGAAAGTAAATCAATCTTGCTAGAAAGTAAACACACAGACAGGAAAGTAAATGTCACACTTGCAAAAAATTAAATTTGCTAACTACTATGTCGGAAAGGAAATTCACACCAACTGTAGGTATCAAGAATATGACTCTATTGTTTCCCGAAGAAACCCCATAAATGTGCAATAAAACTAATTGCAGAATTGAAACTCTAAATTACTCTTCCAGAAATTGAAATTCACACCACACTTGCTGGAAATAAATCACACACGTTGAAAGGAAATTGATTAACTACTTGTTGGAAAATAAATTAACTAAGTCCTCAAAATCAGAGTCTAATCCTTGCCAAGATGATCCATGTCATTACTTCAAACAATAATTGCAATCATTGAGTTAAGCACATAATGAAATACAAGCCTATATGAATAATCAATTGCATGAATCAATAAATACAATCCCTCGTGAATAATTAACAAGATCAATGAATTGAATCACACAACAAATAATTAACAACTTGCATAATTAAATCACACAACGAGAAATTAACGAAAACTACCTAAGCTACACAACACTTTGTTCTATTGGAGTGGGCCCTACCTCCATAGAATAGAGTGTTGATATTATTCTATATCAACACTTACAACATAAATTATTTAAATTATTTAAACTAATCAAAAGGAATCAAACTATTACAAATATGCAAAAGAAATAAATCAAATCAATTAATTAAATCACAAACTATGGAAATTATGAAACTACAATTAAAATAAAAACTTAATGAATTATTCCCTTGTCATTTAGACATTTCTCTAAGAGTCATTCCCGAATAATGGAAAGAGTGCTCTCTTTTATAAATAAATTTAATGGAAACTAGCAATAACATGTATTTAAATAAACCCACTTATGAATTTAATAAATCCATAGTGGTTACAACAATTTCCCAAATAATAATTAGTTTCCAACTAACAATTAGAAAATAATGAATAACTCTACTAACAATTAGAAAATAATAGTAACTTCCAAGACATTTTGCTAACAATTAGCAAATAATAAATAACTCCGAGATATTTTTCCCAAACTAGTATTTTGTCTTGGAATTGCAAAATTATATCTGTATTTTTTATTTTCTTGGACTAATATTATTGTTGCATAAATTCATAAATGAAAAATATGTGATAGCATGGCTCATGGTTCTGACGGCTCAAGGTTCCTTGGATGAGTTGCAACATTGGCGGAGTTGCAACAACTATAATTCAAATGAGTTGCAATAGAGGTGGAGTTGCAGCAACGAGAGTTGCAACAACTGTACTTCAACCGAGTTGCAACATGGGTGGAGTTGTAGCAATGAGAGTTTCAGCAACGAGAGTTGTTGTCCAAAATAGTTCCATGTTGATTTGCAACAATTGTTGTAAGGATTTGCAACGTAGAATAGTTCCCTGACAAGTTGCAACAACTATTGTAATGAGTTGCAACAACTACGTGGGAGTTGCAGCAGCTATCAAGCCAAAGTTGCAACACTCCATAGTTGCAACAATTGTCGAGCCAAAATACATCCTATGGCGATATCACAGTCTGCACAACTTGTCTGGCACATCGTCTTTGCAAATGAACTCAAATATAAATGAAAATATGATCTTCTTCTAATGTTTAATAATAAATTCATGTAAAGTACTAAAGAAATGTAATGGAAACACATTAATTCTAAATCTCGCACAATAATGTATTGATACAAGGTCTAGGTAAGTGAAAAGGGTTAAAAGTAGGGAAAATATGGTACAAAAAGATGTAATTTCTAGATCTTGACATCACTCATAAGTTCTTCTATAATTTCTACATCTAGATCCCTCATTACTCAATTATTGGCATGAATGTATATTGGGAAATATTTATCAAAATTGGGATGTACTATTACTGGTGTTGACATGAGAACTCATTTAAGCTCCTATAATATTTCCTTATTCAAGGTGATCCATAGAAACTTGAACTTTTTAAATTGTAATTTAAATAGAGGTGATGTAATCTCGATAATCCCTTTATGAATCTTTGATAATATCATATTATTCTTAGGGATATCCTTGGTTTAATTGCATTCTTTAGAGTTGGCCAACTAGATATAGATTTGATCTTCTTGAGAACTAAGTTCAATCCATCTCCAGATACGATATGTCCAAGGAATTGGATTTCATTTTGAAGACCTCATATTTACCTAGCTTAGCACACAATTGATATTCTCACAACTTATGTAAAACTATGTAGAGGTTATCTTAGTGTTCCTCATTATGAGAATAATTGAGGATGTCATCAATAAATACCAACATAAACTTGTCTAAAAAAAAATTAACACGTCATTCATAAACCTCGTGAAGACTATAGGTGTATTTGTTAATCCAAAAGGAAAGACTAAAATAGCATAATGCTTGTATCTAGTCCTAAACACAATCTTTAGTACATTAATTTCCTCTACTCTTATCTTATGGTAACTTGATTTTAGTTCCAATTTCAAGAGCACTTTCATCCTTTTGAGTTTATCAAATAGATCATCAACTTTAGGTAGTGGGTACTTGTTCTTAATATTAGCTTTATATAACAACCTATTATCAATGCACATTTGAAATGTCATGTTCTTCCTGATAAATAATATAGTAACTCTTAAGGTTAATACAATAGGACATATGAATCATTTATCCAATATCTCTTGTAGTTACATCTTGAGCTCCCAAAGCTTGTTATTTCCCACTCTATAAGGTTCCTTCAATAATGAGGTTACCCCATGCATGATATATATCTTGTAATTTACTTCTCAGGTCAGTGGTAAGCCAAACAATTCTTTTGGGAATATGTGCATACATTTTCTCTTATCACTAGTAGTTGGTTTTCTTATACACTTAATTTACTTTTTTCTTCAGTGATGTGAACAAGGTAACCCTTAAATTCTCCATGCACATTGCACTTAGCTTGCATAGATGATATATGTCTTATTGATCAGTGAGGTCTTATTCTCTGATATGTTTTTTATTATTCTGTATCTTCTACACATTCAACCATATTCTCATCGTAGTCCACATTAGCCTTATGAAGATTTGGCCAATATTTTGCAATTATTCCATCATGAGATCTCTAAGATATCTCATGAAGACATATGGCACTATTCCAAAAACCTAGGTCCACCACACAATGATCAACTTCTTGACACCATTCACCATTTGCACCTTCCAAGGATTTTGTAGCTTTTCACCACTCAACTTACAATCGGCCACCAGTACAAAGGATATGAAAATATGAGTGCCTCCTATGTCAATGAAAATGGTATAATGTTGATAAGATACATTACCTTGAGCTTGTATCAAAGAGGCTTGATATGCGACTTGATCGTTATCCACAACTTCATAGATATTTCCTTAAACTACATATCCCATGGTTCCTTTTGGCTCTAAGTGATTTGATGTTCTCCTCATTTAATTCTTCCTCTTAGGTCACTTGTAGGATTTATTTCTAAATTATTCTCATTCAAAAAATATAGTCCTAGGGTTGGTATGTCTTCTCTTCTAGATTTAGGTGGTGGTTCCAGAGTAAATCCTTGTTCATTAAACTTCCACCTCCAAGTTTTCTGGTGATTAATCCTTTGATTCATATTACCACTCAATTAATTTCTCCATGGAATTCTACTCTTCATATTTGAAGGTTTGAACCTCTCCCTTAACATGACTTCTGAGTCCTCCAATGAATCTTTTGAATTGGATTTCTTCCTTAAGTCCATGGGTATATTTGACTAATTACATGAAATTTCATTTGTATTCTTCATATATCATCCTACCCTACTCCAATGAATAATATTGAGATTCCCTATGGTAATATATCTTTCCTAGGTACTTATCTTCAAAGTGCTTTTTGAATGTATCTTGTTATGAACCAACACCTTGAGAATGATAGAATTCCAATCAATAACATTCCACTTCGAGGGTGAAACTTACTTTTACAATATATTCAATGTACAAGATGAGATGATATGATCCTAAGACTAGGTCTCCTTGGTGTGTATATATATGAGAGAGAGAGAGAATGGGTACAATTATAATGAAAGGGTACAATGAAGGGTTCTATCCTACATACAAATATAACACTAGAAATGTAATAGTTCAATATCTAGGGATTAATAAGGGGTTTTATATTTAACATGTGGCTTTGTCTAGGGATTAACATGCCCCTCCCCTTCAAATAAGTGGTGTCCTCAATACTTTCCTAACTGTGGGTTTTTCTCCACGAAGAACTCATCTTCCACAGAAAAGATACAATGGCACACACACACATTACACAAAGATTTTTACCCTAAACCCAAAACGGGAAAACCAACAACATGTTTAAAGTTGCACTAATATTTTGTTCATCATATCTTCATTGTTTACAATACAATACAATATATAGGATCCCATGGAATCCAAAACCCACAATCCATTTACCCAAATTAGTCAACAACCCTAATTCCTTAATCGAAATTAGAAAACCATTGACAAAAACCATGTGTCGAAAAACCACCAAAAATTGACCCAAAAGAGCACCAATTTTTTTTTGGGNTGTGTAGGGGGGATCTACCCCCCTATGACACCCCAATGTGCTCGATGCAACACAAACACTACATCTATTCATGCAATGAATATAACATATACCCAACATTCTCCCACTTGTTGTTTTCTTTGCATACAAGGGGTTATATGGTTACATAGTCAACATTCTAGGGCATCAATGCCCATGTATCCTCTACGCCAAGATAAATTCTTAGTTATCATAGATTTTGTTAATGAGTCTGCAAAATTCTTCAAAGTATCCACCTTCATCAACAACACTTTCCTTTCTTCAACCATGTCTCTCACAAAGTGATATTGAACATCAATATGCTTTGTCTTTGAATGATAAGTCAAGTTCTTTGCCAAGAAGATTACACTATGACTGTCACAATCTATCCTGATAGCTTGTTGTACCAACCCAATACCTAAACACAATCTCTATAACCATATTTCTTCCTTGCTTGCATGAGTGGCTTCCATGTATTCAACTTTAGTAGTTGAGAGTGCCACTACAAACTATCTTTTTCTCATCCAAATGATTGCACCTCCAAACAATTTAAACACATACCCACTTGTAGATATTTTGTGATCCATATCTCCAGCCCAGTCTGCATCAACAAACCCATGTATGTCCAACACTCTGTATAATCCTAGTCTTCCTTGGTAGCACAATCCATAAGTAGTAGTGCCACACAAATACATGAAAACCCTCTTTACTGATGTCTAATGCTCCTTCCCTAGTTTTGACATATACCTACTCAAAACTCCCATTGCATGTGCAATGTATGGTTTAATACAAACCATTCCATACATCAAACTACCAACCACACTCACATTTGGAAGACAAGACATGCCCTCTTCCCCTTCCTATGTCTTGGGACACTGATCCACAAATAAATTTACAGCTATAGGAACATGGGCCTTGATCGGTTTATATTCCTGCATATTAAACCTCTGCAATATTGTCTCGACATATTTCCTCTGATTTAACTAGAGTTTCTTGTTTGCCCAATCTCTTTTAATTTCCTTGCCCAAAATGAAATTTGCGGCTTTAAGATCCTTCATTCCAAATTTAGAGGACAACTTGGTTTTCACATACTGGATAATATACTTGTCATTTCCTATCAACAACATATCATCCACATACAAGACCAAATAATTAATATGATCACCAATTAATTTGAAATGCACAGTGATCTTCTTTTCTCCATTTGAAGCCAAGTCCCAACATATAAGTATCAAATTTTTAATACCACATCCTTGGTGATTTATTTAACCCACACAATGAATTTTTCATCTTGCATACCAACTCTTTATTTCCCTTCATAACAAAGTCTTATGGTTGCTTCATGTAGATTTCTTCTTCCAGATCCCCATGTAGGAATGTTGTCTTCACATCCATTTGTTATACTTTAAAATCAAATGTAGTAACAACAGATAAAAGAAATCTAATAGAATTTAATTTGGCAACGGGAGAAAATTTTTCACAAAAGTCAATTCCCTCTACCTAGGAATAACCTTTTTCTACTAACTGAGCTTTGTATTTCTTCAATTTTCCTTTTTCATTCAAATTCTTCTTAAAAACCCATTTTTTTTCCAATGGGATTTCTTCCAGTCAACAACTAGACTAGATCCCAAGCCTCATTCTTTCTCAAGGATGTCATTTCTTCAATCATGGCCTTTTTCCAGAATTTTCCATCTTTTGAATCCATTGCCTCCCTAACAGTTCTAGGATCATCATCACTAATAGACAAAGAAAATTTTGAATGGAAATCAGGTAGAGTATACCTTTTAGGTTGCCTTCTTTCCCAAACCCATCTCCTCAATATTCGAGTATGAGGATCTTCTTCTTCTGATTCATGTTCTTTTGTAGAGTCTGATTCATCATCCTTTAACTCAAACTCTATTTTCTTTGGTTCTTCCTTCCTTTGTAGGACTTCTTGTTTTACAACATCTTTGATTTCTCTAAATACCACATATCAACTATACACTTCCTTCTTAGTTTTTGGGTTCCAAAGCTTATAACCTTTCAGACCATCTTTATACCCAATAAAGATACACTTTTCATCCTTTTTATCTAGCTTACTCATGTTTTCCTTTGGAACGTGAACATAGGCCTCGTAGTCAAATACCCTAAGATGTGTGAGAGAGGGTTTATTACCATTCCATACCTTGTGTGGAGTCTTTTCATCCAGTGTTGATGAGGATGATTGACCAAGTAACATGTAGTACCCATTACCTTTGCCTAGAATTGTTGTCCTAACCCGACACCACCAAACATGCACCTTGATTTTTCTATCAACATCCTATTCATCCTTTCTGCAACTCCATTATGGTGAAGTGTATATGGATTAGTATTATTCTGTGCTATATTTCACTTCTTACATAATTCTTTGAATTCTTTTCCATAAAATCTCCACCATTATCCATTCTTAGCACCTTATTCTTTTCTCTGTTTGATTCTTCACAAGAGCCTTAAACTATTTAAACCTATCAAAGACTTTAGATTTTTTCCTTAGGAAATATATCCATGTATTCCTCAAGAATTCATCAATAAATGAGACATAGTACATAGATTTTCCCAATGATGGAATCGACACAAGTCCAACCACATCACTATGCACCAACTATAAAATTCCCTCTGTCCTCGATGCATTAGAGAGGAATCTTACTCGATTCTACTTCTCATATATGCAATGTTCACATAAATCAGAATCCATAGAGTAGTTAGACATATATTTAACCATACCTTTACCATGTAGTATTCGAAGACCCTTCTCTCTGATATGCCCCTGTCTTTGATGCCATAACATAGTCTTTTCTCTAGAGACTGTAGTAGTTTTTTCTTCTTTAGCTCCAATCTCAGGAACAATAGAACTATTACACCCATCACTAATATTTCTTCCTTGCATCTTATACTAAGTTCCAAACCAAACTCCCTTAAGAACACCATTTCTCCTTGAACCATCCTACAAGTTTCTTTCTCAAACACTGGTTTTACCCCTGCATCATCAATTTTTCTTACATAAATTAAATTTCTAGCCAATCCTGGGATGTGAATAACACCAAGGAGTGTTATTATCCTTCCATATATGAGCTTCAACTTGGATTTTCCTCATCCTATGATTTTGGCCAATCTCTTTGCCCAAAATCAAATTTGCAACACCAATATCCTTCATGTCAAATTTAGAGGACAATTGAGTTTTCACATCCTGGATAATCTCCTTGATGTTTCCTATCAATAACATATCATCCACGTGAAAGACCAAATAAATGAGATGTTAATAGATTAATTTGAAATACACATAGTGATCTTTGTTGCTCCTAGTGAATCCAAGTACCAACATATGAGTATCAAAAATTTTATACCACATCCTTGGTGATTTATTTAACCCATACAGGGAATTTTTCAGCCTACATACAAGCTCTTTCTTTCCCTTCACAACAAATCCTTTTGGATACTTCATGTAGATTTATTATTCCATATCCCCATGTAGGAATCCATTTGTTCTAATTCAAAATCAAATGCAAAAACAACAGATAAAAGAAATGTAATTGAAGTTAACTTGGAAACAATAGAAAAAAATATCACCAATGTCAATTCCCTCTACCTCGGAATAACATTTTTCTACTAATCGACATTTGTATTTCTCCACTTTTCCTTTTGCATTCAGATTATTCTTAAACACACATTTGTTGCCAATGAGATTTCTTCCATTCAACAACTCCACTAGATCCAAAGACTCATTCTTGTCAAAGGCTACCATTTCTTCAATCATGGTGTTGGTTGTGGAGCCTGATTATCTTCTTGATCCAGAGGTCTTTTTTTTCAGCCGTGTTTATACCCCATGAAGAATTTACACCCTGAAAGAATGTACACTCCTCCACACGGGGGAGTGCAGGTGGGCGTTACCCCCCTGCAGGGTCCGGGGGGGAAATTGCCTCGTAAATATATATCGTAATTTCATAGTAAATCTATGTCGTTCATTATAAGGTTGTAGATCTGACGGTAGAAGTTATGTTAGAGTTTTTTTCCCTAGAAGGAAACCCTATTTTATGAGGGAAATTTGTTGCGGCTATGTATGGTTGTGAATATTGTATTTTGAGAGAGGATATTGTGAGAGAAAGAAGAGGAAGTTACAACGGGTGTGTTGTAGGTTGTATCCATTCATTTTCTTGATAATAATAAAGG
This sequence comes from Picea sitchensis, assembly GCA_010110895.2. NCBI lineage: Eukaryota > Viridiplantae > Streptophyta > Pinopsida > Pinales > Pinaceae > Picea > Picea sitchensis. The sequence continues at coordinate 1,044 of SNQJ01S0100287.1, read as the reverse complement.
AAGGACCTGGAAATTTATCTAGTGGACGTATCCCACACTGAGTGAACCACGTATATCTGTGTCTCTAGTGTATTGCGTATCTTCTGTGTTTTATTTCTTCATTTGTTTTATTTTATTGCTCTACGATCCTGTTTTTCTAACACATGGCCTTTTTCCATAGTTTTCCATTGTTTGAATCCACTGCCTCCCTAACAGTTCTAGGATCATCATTAGTAATAGACAAAGAAAAATTTGAATTGAAATAAGGTGGAGTATACCTTTCTATTTTCTTTCTTTCTTGCACTGATCTACTCAATACTAGAGTATGGGGATCTTCTTCTTATGTACAGTCTGATTCATCATCCTTCTGCTCAAACTCTATGTTCTTGGGTTCTTCCTTCCTTGGTAGGAATTCTTGTTTGACAACATCTTTGATTTCTCTAAATACCACATCTCGGATATACACTACCTTCTTAGCTTCTGGGTTCCAAATCTTATAACCTTTTAGATCATATTTATACCCAATAAAGATACATTTTTATACCTTTTTATCTAGCTTACTCCTAATTTCCTTTGGAATGTGTACATACGAAACACAACCAAATACCTTGAGATTTGTGAGAGAGGATTTCTTACTAGTACATACCTCGTGTAGAGTCTTGTCATCTAGTGTTAATGAGGGTGATCGATTCACTAGGTAACATGCATTACCCAATGTCTCTGCCCAGAATTTCTATCCTAACCCAACACCATTGAGCATGCACCTTTCTTTTTTAGTCAACATCCTGTTCATTATTTCTGCAACTCCATTTTTTTGAGGTGTACATGGAGTATTATTATACCTTTCTATACCACACTTCTTATAGAATTCTTTGAATTCATTTCCACATAACTCTCCACCATTATCCTTGTTGTGGGGTATTCTACCCTACGGACTAACAAGCTAGGGCTTTAAACTTGTACGCAGATCGTGACCCTTCAAGAATAACTTTTAACCTCCTACCCAAACCTATAACCCTTTTTCTTAGGCAAACATGGGAAGAATCAACTAACCTTTTTATCGAC
>SNQJ01S0100284.1:49086-77255 GCA_010110895.2 Picea sitchensis | reverse complement strand
TAAATAATTTATTTTGTATCCACTTTGACTTATAGTACACTCATCACTTCACTTTATTATTTAAATAATTTCTTCTTTGCAACCACTTTGACTACTTTGACTTTTTGGGGCTTCTAAATGACTCATGAGGGTTCTCCAACTTCACATGGCCATAACTCTCTAACCATGAGAAGTTATGTGATGTTCCACATACCACCGGAAATAGCATGACATGTACTATCCATCTAGAATATTCTTACCTTCAAATATATTAAAACTCATACCATTATACATCAAACAAACTTGGGTCCATTACCCAAATATTTGTGCTACCAGAATTCGTTACCGGACTTTCTTCAAGGGTTGACATCAATGACAACCAACGCAATTAATCAACAATCTCCCCCTTTGGAATTTATGAAAAAACTTTGATGCAATACTGAAGTAATATCACTCATTCTCCCCCGGTGACCATCGCTCCCCCGGTGACCATCGCTCCCCCTATAACCATGCCTCTGTTCTTTTTCTCCAAACATTTCTATCATGCATCTGATAAATATCTCCCCCTTTGTCATCAATAGAAAAGGTATCTTTACATCCAGATTTGCTCCCCCTAACTGAACTGTCCTTGGGGATACTCCTCCTGACTGAACTCTTCATAAAACTGATCCCTCAACCTGAATTTTCCTCTTTATGGTGCTTCTTCGTGTAAATATAAGATATATAAGATAAACATTCTAAAGCATTCATTTTGGAGTAGAAATTATTTTGATTCTCCCATGAAGATACACAAAGGCTTCCCGTGGAAGCAGTTTTGTAAATATGTATGCCACTTGTTCTTGTATACCCACATATTCAACTCTGATGTTCTTCTCTGCAACTTGTTCCCGTAGAAAGTGATACTTTATTGGAATGTGCTTCGTCTTGGAGTGCATCACCAGGTTCTTTGAGATACTGAAGGCACTTGTATTATCACAATATATTGGAATGGGCTCATCATACTCAACCTATATATATGTCAAAGTTTTTTTCATCCATAGAACCTGAGTACAACATCATGTTGTTGCAATATACTATGCTTTGGTTGTAGAGAAAGATATTGATGATTGTTTCTTTCTTAGCCAAGATATTAAAAACTCACCCAAGAAGAACGTTTCTCCAATGGTGCTTCGTCGGTCATCAATACAACCTGCCAATCTGCATTGGTGTAGGAAATAAGTGATAGATCCTTTCCTTTTGGATACCATAATCCAAGCTCTTTTGTTCCTTTGAAATTTTTGAAAATCCTCTTCATTACTAATACATGTGATTCCTTTGGTGTTGCTTGAAATCATGCCACCTGTCCAACTGCTTGTGTTACATATGGTTTGGATGGCATCACATATAGTAAGCTACCAATCATTGACTTGTATTGCCTCTAGTCTGTAGACTTTGAATCATCATATTTGTTCAACTTTCAATTCATTTGCATAGGAATGGTAATTGGTTTGCAATCTTCCATTCTGAACCTCTTTAGCATTTCTCTGATATACTTAGTTTGAGAGATAAAAATTTCTTAGTTGCTTTGACGTATCTGAAGACCCAGAAAGAATGATATTTCTCCAAGTAATGACATTTCAAATTCATTCTACATATCCTTTGCAAATTTATGGCTTAACTTGTCTTCAGTACTTCCAAAAATAATATCATCAACATAAACTTCAATTAATAAAATGCCATCTTGAGTTACCTTGATGTAGAGGTTGATGTCTACACTTCCTTTTCTGAACCATGCCTGCTGTAAATATTTATCTAGACTAGAATACCATGCTCTAGGAGCTTGTTTTACTCCATACAAGGCGTTCTTCAATTTACACACATAATTTGCATTCTCTGACAACTTAAATCCTTCTGGTTGTTCAATGTAGACTTCTTCTTCAAGTTCCCCATTCAGAAAAGTTGATTTCACGTCCATATGATACACTTTAATATTCTTGGAGCATGCATAAGCTAAGAGCAATCGGATTGCTTCCATTCTAGCAAATGGGGAAAATGTCTCTTCAAAGTCGATTCCTTCAACCTGTGTGTATCATTTACCTACCAATCTAGCTTTGTTCCTTGTAGCATGTCCATTTTCATTCAATTTATTTCTGAAAATCCACTTTGTGCCAATCACATTCTTATTCTTTGGTCTTGGAACCAATTCTCAAGTGTCATTCTTCTCTATTTGATCCAATTCTTCATCCATGGCCTTCTTCCAGAATTCATCATTGTTGGCCTCTTCAAAATTGTTTTGTTCAATCGTAGATAAAAGTGCTAGGTGCATTTGTTCTAGTGAACATATTCTTCTTCTAGTCTCAACTCTTGTATCTTTTTTTCTAATAATCTGATATGAAGGATGATTCTTTTGTACTCATTTTCTAGGTGTCTTTGGAGGCACTTGTTGAACTTTCTCTTCTACTTCTATCTAATCTTCTGCATCTTCCTATTCTACTTCTTCTTCATCTTTTGCTTCTTCTTCATAAATTTGTTCCACTGATTCATTTTCTTCTTCATTTGATTCTCATCCATTTGTTTCATCAATTGTTACATTGATGTTTTCCACAACTTTGTTCAATCTCATATTGTAACACTTGTATGCTTTCCTTGTACTTAAGTAACCAACAAGTACTCCTTTGTCCACATGAGAGTCAAACTTTCCCATTATGCCATCTTTTCTTTTGATGTAACATTTGCTTCCAAATACTTTGAAGTTATTCACATTTGTTGTTCTTCCTTTCCATAGCTCGTGGGGAGTTTTATCATTGTTGTTTCTGAGAATTACTTTGTTTTGAATGTGAACTGCTATATGCACTGCATGTGTCCAAAAAATATCTGTTAATTTGGAATCCATTAACATTGTTCGAGCCATTTCCTATGTAATTAACATCCATAATGTTTCTTTGTCTCTAAACCACTCTCTAAACCAATCTATGAATCCATTCTCTCTTCCATTGTCATATATTTTTTCAAACCTGCTAAGTGTTCTTACAAATACATCTATGTCCATACTGTCCAAGACTCTATTGCACAACTGTCCATAATGTTGACCCATTTATTACTATACTATCATGAAGTCTTCACTACTACAACTATCAAACTGTACTTCTGCTAACTAATTTCTCTGGATCTGTCTACTCAAACTTTGCAAGTTGCTCGAAGGATGGTTCTTTGGTCTGTAACATCTATCGCATAGAATCCCCCTGTCTAATATTCATGTTACCTATGAGTTTCTAAGCCGAATGGCTCAGAACAATTCATTCTCTGATGTGTATTCATCATCATCTTCATTGGTACATTCATCATCTCTCTGAGCTCTGAATTCTTTCTTTTTGTCTGTGGATTCATGTTTCACTACAATGCCTGAAAGTACAATCTCTTGAACTTGTTCCTTATTTACATGTCCTTCTTTTCTCTCAGTTATTTTCCAAACCTTTTTGTATCTGACATCTTTATTTTTCTCTGTAGAATTTTCTTCATCTCGTTTTATTGTCAATTTTGTAATCTATGGAACCTAGTCTTTTTTCACATGTTCTTCATGTTTTCTGATCCATACTTTCTTATATTTGATATCAGTGTTCTCTTTCATGGAAATATCGATCATGCTTCTACAATCAGTAGCTATGTGTCCATAGTTATGACATTTGTAGCATTCAATGTTACGTGGGGCCACATAAACATTTCTTTTATAATCCCTACAATCTGCAACCTTATGTCCAAAATTAGTACAATAAAAACAATGACCATAAAAGAAATTTGCATACCTGGGAGTGAATGATCTTCTTTGTGGTGTAGTCCTTCTGAATTTATGCCTTGACTGGTCATGATCATGATCATGATTGAAGCTTCTTTGTAGCTTGAACATGGATGGTCTTCTTCAAGATGTATTTTCAATAGTTTTCTTAGATTCTGGTTGACCATGATTCCTTCATTTGATTACTTATGCATAACGCTTTATATTTTCTTCATTCTTCTTTTCTAGCAACCTAGAGTGCTTCTCTTCATTCTCTATGACCAATGTGGATGTTTTTGTCTCTTCAACGTTCTTGTTGAGCTTGTCGATTTTACTTCTCAATGTGAAAACTTCTTCTTCAAGCTTCTCAACCTCTTCTTCTTTCTTCATTATCTGAGACTTCATGATTTCTTTTGTTCTTTTCGCTTCTTCAAGCTAGATTTTTAATGTGATTATTTCTTCTTCAAGTCCTTTCTCTTATTGACCAAAACCTGCCTCAAACTAGTTTAGATCGTTAGTTCTTTCCTTAAGATGATATGTCAATATCTTCTCTCTCATTTATGCTTCTTCCTTTTGTGTTTCTATGTTGGATTCCAAACACTGCTTTTGATATTCAAGATTGTCTTCGATCTTTCTGGCTTCTTCTAGATGAGTTCTTAAGTTCTCGATGACCTGTTGGGATTCTTCAAAAATTTGAACACTTTCCTTTTGTTTCATCAATTCTTTCTTGAGTCACTTGTTTTCTTCTCTTTCTTTTGTAGTTCATCTAAATCACTAATCAATTATGCTTCATAATTGTCTTCTTTTTCAATTAGTTTTTCTATATCATTTCCTTCATGGCATTCTATTTCAATATGTCTATGTTTTTTACAATTAAAGCAAAACAACATACCTGTGTTGATTATGTACTCTTCATCTTCTGAATCTGTTTGACATGGTGAACATATTTCTTCTTTATCTGTACCTGCATCTTCTTTGGCATTTTCTGAATCTTCCATGGGTGAAGAATATATGTCATGTAACTTATCCCAAAGTTCTTTGGCTAATGAACATTTACCAACCTTTTCTCTTATCGTATTAGGTAATCCTTCCGAGATGAAATCAATTGTTATTTTTTTATTCTTATTCAATTCCTTCTTGGTTGTAGTCTTTTCCCTTTTTGAACTATCATATCTTGTAACGATTGATATCCAAATATAATTCCCATGTGCCTGTAAAAATACTTTCATGCTTCTTCTCCATATCTCATACTTTAACCCATTCTAACGATTAAACAGTGATACTCCATGTCGAAATAATCCATGATCTCCTTCCAATGGTTAAACTTATTTCTGAAGGAACTGGCTCTGATACCAATTGTTGGATTACTGAGAGGGGGGGAGAATCAGTAATAGAGAAATATAATCATTTTTAACTACAAAATACAAGTGTTATATCAATGTAACATTATCATCCAATAGTTGCAGAGTAAATAAACAATGAACAAATGAGCAATCATACACATAGATAGTACACCAATGTTTTTACGTGGAAACCCAAAGCGGGAGAAAACCATGGAATGTTTTTTCTTATATGTCTTTAAGAATTACATTCATTGGAAGCACCAAATTCTTTTGTTTTCCAATTGCAACTGGAAGGAGGCTCCAACCCACTATTTTCTCAAGATACAACCTAAGGGAAGCTCCAACTCCCCAATTCTATGGCTACAACCCCCTGTGTTCTCTGGCTACAACCACCTATCATTTCCCCATCCAACGGCCCTGTCGTAGAACCACTGTCACACTATCACTATGGGATATATTGTTGTAAACATGTACCAATCAACCTGCACCAAACAACCTGTAACAACCTATACCAAACAGCTTATAATCAACCTATACCATAAACAAGTGCATCAACCATGCACCAACCTGTACCTCAACCTGTACCATCAACGATTTCATAAACCATGCACTAAATATGTATCAATCATACATCAAATACACATAAACTATGACTCATCAAGATGTACCAACATCATAAACTATACACCTCATGTATGTGTCATCTCATCAACTACTTGTCTCATCCATGTACCTAACATGTATCTCAACCATGCACCAAATATGTGTGAGGGTATTTATACACTTAGGAGTTAGTTAAGATTTACTTGGTCTAATGTGTCATTAGATAAAAGTGTGTTTCTTAGTGTGTTTCTTTAGTATGCATTTGTAGCTAGGAAATCTTACAGTCACAATATGTTCCGACATAAAGTGATATGATGGTTCATATTCTCCATTATCTTAATGGCCATTGATCTGTGTCTTAGCACCCGATTGGTCCATGATCTCTATTTAAAGATCATTGAGGGTCATTTTCTGATGATCGATTGTAAGAAACGCTCTTGTAAAATCTCTTTGTAATCTTTTTCTTTTGCATTAATAAATTGTTCCAAGTGGTCACGTTGGTTGGGGCCGTGGATGTTTGCCTGTAGAGGTTTTACCACGTCAAAACATCAGTGTGTTGATCTTTTATCTGGTTGTGTGAGTGGTTACAAAAGGTGTCCTTCCTCTATTGGAATACATGTGTTGTCGAACATGGTATCAGAGCATGTTTGAAGACCTGCTCCTGTTGTAGATCGAGATCGTGAAGCCGAGTTGCCTCATCTCCATTTTGTTTCATTTTTGTACATTTATTGGATGAGAGGACTGTTCCATTGCATTCGGAGCACTCGTTTTAGTTAGTAACACTTTTTCATCTCACTCTAAAAGGTTTCAGTTTTCCCAAGATACGGTCATTTCAGTCAAATTCGGAGGTATAAATCTTGAATACGCATTTTTTAAATTTTTGCAGAGTATTATTTTGGTTTTATATTATTTATTTATGGGTTGCTACTCTTTTAGATTTGCGTATGCTCTTTTCCCCATGCCCTGTGTGATCTCAAAAAATTAGAAACAAATAGGAAAAGGTGCATCTTCTGGGTAAACTAACCGAGATCTAATCCTTGTTGTCATCGAGAAGCGAAATTTTTTTCTTGTGTGAAAAGAGTTTATTTTTAGCATGCTCTCCAAGACCGTCTTCCACAACAACAACACCCCCAATCCTCTTGCTAAACAATAAAATATGTTTTTCTAGACCATTTGGTTAAAAGTTTCTTTATTAAGTAAGAGGTCTTGAGTTCAGGTCTCTCTTTTGTTACTTTTTTTTGAAAAAAAATTCATACTCAAATTGTAAAGTGTATTTCACTTCAAGTATAAAAGTGAATCACTATAAGTAGCTTTAATATTTTATTTTAGAGTTATTTATTTTTCATGCAAATTTTCTTTTATAAAGTAACTTCATTGTAAAAGTGATCCCCACTTCTCTTTATAAAAATGGGTCACTTCAGAAAGCAACTTACACCACCACGTGGTCCTTTGGTTACCGGTTATGTCATTTTTAAAAAGGGCATAATTTTCACATCCGAAGTTCGTTTTTAGTGTCATTTTTTTTTTTTTAAACTACACAATTTTTCGAGATATTTCCATCCAGATCATTAGTTTCAGTTTTTAAATCCATATTATCTACAGATTTAATATGGCTTCTTCCAGTAATTTTTTGCTTACTAGCACCAACAACTTCCAAAGGAAATCTCATATGGAAGATTTATTAAGAAGTAAAGGCTTGTATCAGATTACCTTGGGAAATGAAAAAGCACTCACTTATGATGATAAGAAAGTAAAATGGGCTAATAGGAGTGACGAAGCACATGGACTAATCGGAATATCCATCTCTCTTGATTTAAGGTTCCACCTTAAAGAAATTGATGACCTCGAAGAAGCTTGGGAAAAGATTGAATCTGTGTTTGGTAAACTCAATATTATTCAAGCACAATAGTTAGAAAATCAAGCATTGACCTTAAGTCTACGTGATTTGTATTTCCTTGGAGACTATCTGTATAAGTTTAAAACACTCTAAATTTTATGTGAAGAATGTGAGATAAAAATGGAGGAAGAGTGTTGCATATATCTTATTCTTTCTAAGCTATGTAGTGCATATTCAGTTCTCATTTTTCTCATTTTTCTCTGCACTATAAAAACATCAACGTGTGGCACAAGAAGCCAACAATATTTCTTCAATCTGCAGTGAAATCAAGGAAACCCATATGAAAAAACACATGTGGCTCGGTAAACAAACTATAAAAACTCCATTGCATTATGATGATGCAATTAAAAAGTGCAGTTACTATAATGAAACAAGTTAGAACACAAGAAACCAAAAATTAAAGAATATTGAATCTATTCTAGATGCTTCAAGTCTAGGCAAAGAACCCATCTATCATTTTCCCAAGAAAGATGACATGTAAGGCATAGGTAAATCATTCTTTCTAATTCCATGTTGGCCTATCATGCAGAGTTATGAATGAGATATCTGTAAGTTTACATTTCAAAAAACATTGAAATGCACATGCTTATTTAGGGAAGTATTCAATTTTGAATCCCAAAAAAACAAAATAGAAGACAAAGGTTGTAATTCCCCGTTTGGATCTGAACCAGAACTGTGAAAAAAATTGTTGTATACATGGTGAAAAACGTGCAGTTTGTAATATTTTAAAATCTTTACTATTAACTATGTCATATTAATTTTATTTATATAGTTGACAGCCATTAGTTTCTGACTCTCGGGCTTGGGTTAGAAACCGGCTCGCGTTCATTGCTTTTATCTTGTTGTAGGTGTTCTTCTCCGGCATTTTTGTGATGGGATTTGTTGATGTCATGAGATTTATGTCAAAATATTTGCATGTGACCAATGTTGGGGCTATTGCAAAATTTTGAGATTCGTTGTTCGGTTACCATGGAATTTACTTTTGGAATGGGTATGGACGATGTTACTGCGCTCTTCGGTAGTAAATTTAATACGCCCTCAACTTTCTACTTTCTACTTTCTCATTTGGACAACACAAATACATGCTCATGGGTAACCCATATCCTCACATAGTGAGGAGAATTCATAACATTGGCGTTGGGTAAACTAAGTCGAGTAGTACCAGTTTCCCTAGCCAATAGAGACAGATGAAGGTAAATCAAGATAGATGAAGTCATCGTGTTTAACCACTTTATCAAATTCAGTTGTATTGTTAAGACAAAATAATAAGGGCAGGGATTAATAACTGCACCTACGTGGTTTTTTAGCCATAAGCATAGCTCTACATTCGAGGACATTGTGTCTAAGGCACAACACAGATACATAGTTGATATTGTTAATACTGGAAAGGGGTTTGGCGGGACATTTTTAGCACCGTTAACCAAACAGATGTCCTAAAACTGCATGCCCCAACCACACGCAATCTTTTACTACTCCCAGAGAACCAATCTTGGAGGTATTCTCATTGCATAAGCTACTAGCAAATCCAAGACTGCCTAAGGGTATTTTTATCCCCTATCCTAGGGATAACTAAGGAGATCATGTCTCGAGGCCACAAGTCCTAGACATGGAGTGCTGAGAGCCAGATGAATTGAGAATGGCCTTGGAGGGCCCATATTTTCTTCAATGAAGCCCACCTATTAGCAGCAACAGCGTCCATCCCACCAGCCTGGTCCTGAAGTATCAATAAGTCTTGTTCCATGAGGTAATGAGTCTGGGTATCATGGTATGTGTCACTCTGATTTTTAAAGCACTTGAATATGTTGCATTGAATTCTCCTTGATTTCATAATGTTTTATTGGAAATTATTCTCTTTAACTTGTTCATACTTGGGAGGGTGACATAATGCCCTAGTAAGTTGATTCCCCTTTAAGATGAGTTTCCACTGGGTGGGTCTATAAAAGGTCATCGTCCATTCCCTCCATACTTTCCACTATAAAAGGTCATCGCCCATTCCTCCATACTTCCACTTTCCATCATTATTTCTTCTCACCCTCCCCCGCTAATCTTGGTTCGGGCATTGGGTTTTCCATGCTAGGAAGGGTTGTATCTTGCCTTGTGGGAAGAAGGGGCTAAAGGCCCAGAGGGTAAAAGTAGCTAGAAAAAGTTAAAATCCAAAATGAAACCTTTGAGATGCTTCACCCAGGGATTCCCAAGAAAGTAATAAAAGGCTTATCAGTAAGAAAAGGGGACCCATAAGACAAATCAAAACTCAAGGTACTAGTTGGTGGATGGTAGGTATCATCATGGGCCGGCCTATTAGGTCCATGGGAATGTAATACTATGACACTACCATCTATCTGGTCACCAAACCAGGGTAGTGACTCTTGGTGGCATAACCAAGAGAAAGGGGGTCTCATCACGAGCCAGCCTTCTCATTTTCGTGAAATGATTATAGGTAACGTTGTCCCCCAGCTTTTCCCTTGAAAAGAAAAAATACCAAAATAAATAACACTAATAATAAAAGGCATTTAATTGTTGGAAACATGCCAGCGAATTTCCTCATGCGGTCACATGCACATGCATGCAGCTATGTTAATGTGCATGCATGAAATTTGTTTATGAACTGCTTGTGTAACTATGTGATCTATTCATGATCAGTTTGTGTAACTGAGTGATAGATGTTATATATGCAAGCATACCCATAGAGATGTGAGCTCAATGTGTGAATATTGTGAGAGCAAGTTGTGTAGAGAGAAGAGTATGGGTGAGGAGAGAATGATTGTATGCAGAGTGTGGGTGAGGAGAGAATGATTGTATGCATGAGATTGGCTATTGTAATTCTCCCTTGAATAATAAGAATATTGACTATCATTTCCCATGGTTTTTTACCTCATTGGGTTTCCACATAAATCATTGTGTCAAATTGTGGATTGGTGTGCTTGGTTTAATGCATGTTTGATCTTGCTTGTTTATGCTATGTTTTGCTTCCGCTGCCCAACAAGTGATATTATAGCTTAGAGTTCAAATATATGAGAGTGAAGGAAAAGAGAATTTGGTCACTAAGTATCAGAGTCGATCCAAGCAGATCTGCGTGAATTAAAGAGAGCCATTGAAAGAGATTTGGCATGCTGAAAAAAAGGAACAAGATGGATTCATGGACGGATTTGTTCCAGGCACAATATTTTTTGGTCTATCGCAGGTCAACCCATTGAAGAGGGGGTGATAATCTCTCTGGGATTGGATAGCATCGCAGATAAAAGTGATATATGTAGATAAAGGTGATAGTTTTTCCTGAACCTCTTGAGAGGGGCGATAACCAGTGGTTGATGATGTTTTGTGAGAGGCACAATACTAGTGAAAGGAGGTATTAAAGTGGATTCTTTTTTTATTATTAAAGTGGACTCTTGGTTACATTACCCACAGGAGGTATGACGTTAGTAAGCATAGAGAACAAGGTATCTGCATAGACCATGAGGTATCTACATAGTTCCCATGGTATGAAATCGAACTTTTGGTTTTTCATTATGCTCAAGTCATATTTTATGGAGGATCGCTTTTATGGTGAATTTGATGTGAACGTTTGTGTTATTTTTATGGTGAATTTGAGGTGAACGTTTATGTTATTTTTATGGTGAATTTGAGGTGAAGGTTTGTGTTCTTAAAAGGTTTGAAGGTATATAATAAATAATGTATTTTGCCTTAAACCTTTTTAAATTAATATTTTTATTTTTGGGTTAACCTTGAACCTTAAGATTGGTTTCTCCACATATTATAGAAGACTTGGTTTTATAAGCAGTGGTTTTGGATTTTTCTGCTAATGGCGAAAGTGCAGAGTTCCAAGTTTGAGGTGGAAAATTTTAGTGGTAAGAATAGCTTTGCACTATGGAATCTCAACAAGGAAACAAAAGGAGCGGTGACAGTTGAGTCACCGTGAAGAAAAAAAAATGGTATTTACTTTGGAGTTGTAGAAATTATTGATTGCATGTAAATGGGCATATGTCTGTAAGACCTGGATAGGCATGTGTACCCCTGGTTAATCAGGTCAACTATGAAAACTCTAGACATATATTTAAGTATATTCAGTATGTGGGGGGGCATGTATGTTGGGTTAACATTGACTCGATGAAAGAGTTAATGAGTTAAATCTATTTTTAGGTCAAAGTAGGTGGTTTTTCGAGTCCATGTGTTTTGGGTATCTCATGGTATTGTGTCCATGGATTTCATGTAAAGAATCCTATAAAAGGCTTGGTGAACTCCATTGTAAATGGGCCTCGAGGTAAGCGATGAAGGATTACTTGGCCGGTTTGGTTGGATTTGCTCAAAGTTGTTTGAATGCAAAGTTCGAGGTGGCACAGTGTGTCCAGTTTAGAAAGGAGGGTCTGTAGAAAGGTTGATGTGTTGGCAGGTCAATCAAGTGTTTGAGAATATATTATGAAGGTAAGTTCATATCCATGGAACTTGGAATGTATTGCAAGGAAGTTGGGATCGAATAGGCATGTTCAGTAATGCCAAATTGTAGCAATAGTTGTGGACAGAAGTGGTTGTGCTATCTAGTAACTCGGTCACCATCAGTTGCAAAAGACAGTAAGATTTAGGAAGAGGTATGAATAGATCATCTAGTAATTACTCAAATGTGAAATTATTCGGTTGTGATGCTTATGGTTCTTTATCATCTTTCTAAGTAGGACCCAGATCAAATAGGTATATCTTTGATATGGTGATGATGATAAGGGGTGCAGACTGTGGGATCTTACTACCCATAGAATCATCATGGACAGAGATGCATTGTTTGATGAATCTCCTTTTATAAAATCAAACATAGTAAAATATTAAAGGTTCAAAGCATGGCTAGTAGCAGAAAGGCATTTGGAAGGTATTGATTTCCATGAAAGCTTCTCACGAGTTGTTAAAAGCTTGTTTCTATTCATGTTGTGTTCTCACTAGTTGTGATAGTATAGCTAGATGTTAAAATTGTTTTACATGGAGTTTTTTGGATAAGGGGATGTGTATGGAACAACCAGAATGGTTAGTTCAAAATCACAACAGAAGATTTGTTTGAAAATTCAAAAAACAGTGTATGGCCTAAAGCATGCTAGGCAAATGGTACAAGATGTTTGATTCCTTCATGGTGAGACAAATTTTATAGGAAGTGAGTATAACCATTGTGTTTATGGTATATTCATTATCTTGGTGTTATATGTTATGCTTGTTGCAAGCACAAGCATGGTTGAGATCAACAGGTTGGCTCAGTTAGTTAGGACGTTTGTTATGAAGGATCTAGGAGTAGAAAAAATAAATCTTGGGAATGGAAATACATAGAGACAGAAAATATGGTAAGCTCAGTTATCACAAAAAAAGTATGTGGTGAAGATACCTAGGAAATTCAGTATGAATAATGTGAAACTGGTAAAATCCCTTTGGCTTTCCATTGTAAGTTCTCTTTAGGTTTATTTCCTAATTGATGAAGAAGAAAAGGGTTATATGTCTCGAGTATTATATGCTAGTAGGAAGTTTGATGATTGCAATGGAGAAATGGCCATCATTTCACATGAAATTTGTGGTGTCAGTATACACATGGAAAAACCAGGTCAAGAGCATGGAAATGGGTGCTTCAAACACAGAAGCACAAGTATTTGGTTTGTGGTTATGATTCATGAGATTTGGACAAGTGCATTGATTTATTAGACAGGTTATTGATGGAAACAGAATGGTCCATACTGGAGTGAATCGTGCAAGCATGTTCACGTAATAGTATTGATAGAGAAGTTGCGGAGCTGTGATGGTGTTTGGTTTCTCTTGCAAGAAAGGTGATGGATGAATTAATTAAGGGCATGATATATCGGGTAACCTGTTGTCAAGGTGGAGATTGTTGGAAACATGCCAATGAATTTCCTCATGCGGTCACATGCACATGCATGCAACTATGTTAATGTGCATGCATGCAATATATTTATGAACTGTTTTTGTAACTATGTAATCTATTCATGGTCAGTTTGTGTAACTGAGTGATAGATGTTATATATGCAAGCATGCAAATAGAGGTGTGAGTGCAATGTGTGAAGAGTGTGAGAGAAATTTGTGTAGAGAGAAAAGTTTGGGTAAGGAGAGAATGATTGTATGCCTGAGATTGGTTATTATAATTCTCCCTTGAATAATTATAATATCGATTATCATTACCCATGGTTTTTTCCCTCATTGGGTTTCCACATAAATCACTATGTCAAATTGTGGATTGTTGTGTGCTTGGTTTAATGCATGTTTGATCTTGCTTATTTATAATATGTTTTATGTTATGCTTTGCTTCCGCTTCCCAACATTAATGGGATAGGAAACAATGGCATCCATGATAAGGTGCAACTTTCCCTCTACAGAGGCAACCATATGCAAGAGCTACATTTCCCTGATATCACTGCAACGTCTGCCCAAACATTTTCCCTATGCCACTTCACACACATTTACATAACCTAGATAAGTTCTCACTTGGGAAACACCCAAAACTTAAGGAGTATTATCCCAATAAGACATCATGAGACATTCTCCAAACATGACTTGTTAAACTGCATAACGTCTTTGAGAATTTGTTTGGGTAAAGGGAGGGTTTGATGCACATGTTTGGGTAATTTTATTATTAGATGTGATTGACATTGCTATGATCCATGTAACTTATGATCCCATGGAGGGCGTACTTGTTATTTTTGTAGAACGTTTCTCAGTGGACAAGTACATATGGGGGAATGATTAGGTCAAACCTCTGTGGGATTGAAATCCCAACATATGGATGATGTAACCCCACCAGGGGGGAAGAGAAACCAAAGAGTTGCACCAGGAAGAAAGAAGGACATTGCGCTAGGGACACTCCGACAGACCTAGACCTAGGGAGGTTTGTCTTTTCACCTAGACGTTGACCCTTGAGAGCACATGACGTCATCATTTTGACCTTGACGTCATCCAAAGTTAGGGTTTTCATTTATAATGGGCAGTTGTGTGCTAGTTGGCACGTATGGCAGCATTCAGAGCCTTTGGAGGCCAAATGTTCTACACTTGAGGCCTAGCATTCCACCTTAAGGGCCTAATGTCACCCTAGAAAGGCATGACGTCACCCTTGAAGATGAAATTAGGGTTTAATTAATGACATTTTTGTAAAAACTAGATTTTAATGTAATTTGGCCATGTCGGCCTTTTTATGACCTAACTGTAATTAAATGTAATGTCTCCAAGGCCGAGCCCTGTTGTAAATCATTTCTATGAAGTATAAAGCTTGCATTATGAATTGTAATTATGTTTTATAGGCTGGTGAGCCAAGTTTGTATAAGCCGGTGGGCTTATGTGTTATTAGACCAGGGAGCCTAAGTGTTGAAGGCCAGGAGCCTGATTTTTATACATGTAATTATGCACAGTATTAATACAAAACATCTCTGCGTGTGGACCGACCACGATGAATGAGTGATGGGGGACTAAGCATCCACAAAGCCTGGGTAAGGGAGAGAGGGTTGAGAGGTAGGAAGAGGGGCTAAGCTGAGGGGGCTTAAACCCTTGAGAATAATATTAAATTATTATTCTAAAAATGATGTGTGAAACGTGTTTTCCTTGATCCCAAATCCATGGAAGGGGGAACGTGTGCCTAAAAGCGCACACCAGCGGATGAAGGGCATGCAGCCTCATGGGCGACGTGTGTTGGCTCAAGCGCATGCAATTTAACCCACGAAGTGAGTCGTGTTGGGGGTTCGCTTCCCATTTTTTTCGCGGACAGTTGCGTCTGAGTGGGTTCGTTGGGCATTCCTCCATCCATCACCTAAGTCGGGGATTCCATTCTCCATCTTCCGTCTGAATGGGCGGGTGTTACCGATCGACCTCTGTTGGTTGTTTTATGTTGGATCCTTTACCTGAACCATAGGAGTCTCTACGTGGAATCTCTGTACACCTTACTCATCTATGAAACCAGAGCCATGAGTCTGTCCTTATTGCTGGTTGGGGAAACCCAAAGTGTCTCGTAATTGTTGAGCCTTATTATGTTGAAGCGTTTGTCTATCACCTGTTTTGGGAAACCCATGTTTGTTGTCCCAGTTGATTGTGGCGGCCATGCAGTTCTTGGCTGGGTATGGTTTGTTGCTATTGTATGTTCGTTGTTGAGCCTTGTTATTTTTCTACTTTGTATGGGAACGAGATTAAGGAAACCGGTTATATGACCTGTGTGTAACCTCTCTCCTGTGAGGGAGGTGATAGTTGTTGAAGAGGCAGGTTTTACCAAGCCTGTGAGTGACTCTCTCGAGGTGAGAGAGTGCACGGAGGCAAGAGAGAGCTCCTAGAAGGAACCCTGTAGCTGCCACAGAGCTCGGAGATTTCTGGTCCGGTCTGTTGTTGAAGCCCAATGCACGGGAGGTTAGCAGCCAAAGGACTATCTAGGTGACAGAGAAGGTGTATGCTCTTGGGGTGGGACAGGCATGTGGGGAAGGAGAGTCTGTGGGAAGTGGGCATAAGTAGTTCCTGGGAGAGAATCCTCCTTCTTTTATGTGTATTCTTCCTGTAAACCTTACCTAGCCTAGGATTCCTTACCCGGTGGAGCTTAGTCCCATCTCAGGGGTGACCTACTGCTGAGAGTGATGAGCAGCATGGTCTAAGGATGGGAGGTTCGTGGAAGGTCTACACGCAGTTGGTGGTGTGTAACAGTTTCAAAGATAAGTGTCACTATGTTTTGTAATTCTGTAATTAACTAAATTGCATACCTGTGATTCTTGCAATGTTATCCCGTATTTTTTTGTGCATATGAATTATTGTTATTTCCATTAACTCTGAAATGCTAGCAATAATTTTGTGTTTAACTGTAATTAAGCGTATTAAGTTCATTAGAATGCATAATGTGTTACAGAAGTGTTGTTCCGCGTAGTAGTGTTGGCCCAACCGTGGGGTTGATGGCCAAGGGTGTTACATTAAAGGTCATTGATATTGTATAAATACGAGAGAAAATTTTCATTTTTATCATCATCTCTCATCACACAAGTGGTGAAGTCTGAAATTTGTGCCCTCTTTTAGAGTTATTGGCTAACATTTAGGCGCACTTCTTGGAGGAGGCTAAATTTTGGTGTTTCTTGGTTATTTTCATGGTGGAAGATCTTCAACTAGGGTTTGAGATTGATTATTCTTGGTGAAGTAAGTAGAAAATCTGCATTTTGTTTATGTTGATGAATGTTTGTGGTAAGATTTACTTATTTCATGTTAAAGATTATGAAATTGCTTGCTTGAATCCCTTGGAGAATGACATAAGTTATTATCTTTTTCTCTATAATTTTCCACTTGTTAAGATTTCTCAAAGAGCACCTTGCTTAGAAGTAGATACTAGAGCCCTACCATTGTAGCACTCTAGTAATCCTACTCCACCTTCCTTTTTCATATTTATTTCAAATTGTCTAAAGAAAAGAGAAAATTGCTAGGGCCTAAGTTTCCTTCTTTCTAGAAATTATCTCTCTAAGACTTGGATGTTTGAGCCCTTGGGTCACCAACACCTCTCTCATCTTCTCCATCTCCTTTTGACTAAGTATTATCATTGTTATTTCCCTCTAAGAGTTGTTGTTGTTTTCATTGACTCCATTACCCTAGAAGGCACTAGTCTATTCACTACTGGTGATTGATTGATCAAACAAATTTCAAACTATCTTCCTTGGAACATTCACTAACTCTTACTAACCTTAGATTAGCCTAATTCACTAACTAACTTGTTGTCGTTGCAAAATATTGCTACAGCCATCTAACAACAACAAACTGACCTCAAAATTGACATGTTATGCTAGTTATACATTGTTAAATCTGCTTGTGACTATCTAATAACAATTTTCCTAGTTAAAGCTACTATTTCTAGCCTTTTCTCAAGCGTTTTGAAGCATAATTATTGTGGTTGTTACAAATTTTTCATTGTTGTTGTAAATTGTTATACTGTTGAAATTTAATATTAGCTAATCTATTTCTAGAGAGTTCATTGTCTTTTGAAGCATTAACATCATTTTGGTACTTGTAAAGTGCCCTTTTTCTATTTTTTTGTCTTGTTCTGGGCAAGTACACCTCATTTATCTTATGCTTCATCTCTATAAGACACAAAGAACCTTTGAAATTGAGTGACTTGTGAGAGCGGGGAAATTTTTTTCTTTAGCCTTCTCAAACCCTCAGGTCATTGGGGATGTCTCCCCTTGGGTACATTGATATACTCCTAAATAGAAACGGGTTTCCTATTAAGGTGACAGTGATAGGTCACCCCCATGTTATGCCAATCTTGTATCTACTTTGTTTTGGCTTTAGGAAAAGTATAGATTGTGCGATAACATTTTGGCGTTGTTGTCAGGGAACACTGAGTCAATATTCCTCAACGACACTTTTTCGATAAGCCTTTATCCAAATCCTTCTTTTCACAAAGCTTACCTGGTGACTCCACTGAGGGCGATTACCTCAACCCTTTGATAATCCTTAAGAGGATATCTGGAGACTCCACTAACCTTTTCCAAGGTGCCACCTTACTCTCAATTCTGTGATATTTCCAAGTTATGGGATCATGGCACTCTGGGAACAAGTGTATCCGACTATTCATTTCAAAGGTTTTCAAGGATACCCGCATTATTTTGATGAAAAATGGTTAAACAACTCTCCAAGATTTGGAGGGCTCCCAATTACTCACATTATAGAAATCTTGAAGTATATAAGTGAGATAGAATTGGAAGGGGAGGATGTTCTGGTAAAATTGTCCATACTTTCTCTGCCATTTTTTTTGCAAGATTGGTTTAAGGGTTGTTGCGAAGATTTCGTAGACCTCATCAGTAAGTTTATTGAGTTTTTCAAACCACAATTCCAGACATATGAAGATGCCCTTCAAAATCTCACAATATCCCTGGAGGATGAAGGATTCACCACTGAGATTGTGGAAGATCTCAAGGATGTGTGCCATACTCAAGAACCCTCCGATATAAAAGGAGATATTTATGAAGAAAGTTGTCAACCCCTTGAAGAGGAGCAAGATTTTTCCCATGATTCAATAGAATGCATTAAATACTTGACTAAAGAATTGAATTATGAGGATGAAGCACTAGTATATGTTCCTTCGTCTGATGAAGCTCTCCAAGATCCCATCTCTCCTGTACAAGACGAAGAGAATGAGGTGAGTCATTTTCCTTTCCAGGTTTTTGATGACACTTTGTTCTGTGATTCAGAAGGTGAAGAAGTAAAGGAACCCTTGGAAGAGCTAAGTCCTTCATTTTCTGATGAAGGTGAAAAGATGATTAAAGAAACGAGTCTTGGGTATGAAGTATTGGACCCTCTTCCATTTGATGAACTCATCCAAGCCATTGACGCTCCTACACAGAAAGAAGTGATCATGGTAACTTATTTCCATTTCCAATATTTTGATGATGCTTTATTTTATGATTTGGAAAGTGAAGAATCATTAGAGGATCCCTTGGATGCATTAAATCCTATGTGTTATGACAAAGGTAGTGACATGGTTGATAATATTGAAGAGTTCATACATGTTGGAAGATGTATGTTGGATGTGACTAGTTCTGATAAGGATCCCATTTATGATATGGAAGGATATATTTGAATGTTTCCTTTACAACAATCATATGATGCTCCTAATAATTTTGATGTTTGGCAACAAGATGATGATATAATTACAGAAGTTTTCCAAGCACCCAAGGATGACCCAGTGCAATGTTCTCCTAATGAATTTCGGTCATACCTTGAGGAATTTGATGAGTATTCCTTTGAGCACTTGGATTTATTCTATGAAGAAGATTATCAACTATCATTGTGGTCAAATTTTGATAAAGGTGAGGACGTTTCTCAATGACTGAAGAAGGATACTTTTGACAAGGTTGTTCAGCTCCCTTCGACTACTTTACCTCGCTATGTCACTAAGGGTATAGTTGTGAAACATGTCTTTTGTCTTGAATTTTATCCTGGGCAAAGCCTTATTTTAGAATCCAAGGGTAGGTTGAATATCTTAAGAAGAATTTTATTATCACAGTCTTTTAGCATTCCCTTAAGAAATTATCAATCATCCTCTAGGTTCTTACTAGTCCTTTCCCAAACCTCAGGATGTGATGACGTCCAAGGTAGCCAACCTTCAGACTCTTTGAGTTAGTATTTTGAGCCTTTGATCTTTCATGATCCCTTTCTCAAATGGATTGAGCACTTTCCTAGAAGTGTGACTTGGCATGATTTTGTCCCTCCCTCCCGCCTCCATGAGCTAGAATTTACAATTTTTGATGATGTGATACATGTTCTAACTCATTTTATTTGTGTGCTTGACTTTTAATTGTTTTGGTTTATGATGAAGCACAGAGGCAAGTATTATGAGATATTGATAGGATGGTTACACTAGTTATTTGACTACACCTAACATTCAACCAACATGTAAGTAGATTAAGTAGGCATTTACATCCATTGTATATACCATATGCATATCATGTTAGTATAGTTGTATTTTCACTTTCGTATTGTTTTTCTCCATTATGTATATATGCATGCTTATGATGCTCTTTATTCCACTATATTATATATGAGCGAGGGGTGATATCACCACCATGATGATTACGGATACATTTGTTGAGATCTAGCAGATACATATCATACCAGAGATGTTAAAGTTCTCATGCTCTCTACGGTGAGCACATGTCCCCAAGTTGGAGCCAGATGGTATCCCCTATCCTAGGGATAACTAAGAAGATCATGTCTCAAGGCCCATGGGTCCTAGACATGGAATGTTGAGAGCCAGATGAATTGAGCATGGCCCTAGAGGGCCCATCTTTTCTTCAATGCAGCCCACCTATTACGAGCAACAGCGTCCATCCCACCAGCCTGGTCCTGAAGTAGAAGTAAGTATTTATCCATGAGGTAATGAGTTTGGGTATCATGGTATGTGTCACTCTGATTTTTGAAGCACTTGAATATGTTCCATTGAATTCTTCTTCATTTCATAACGTTTTCTTGGAAATTATGTTCTTTAACTTGTTCATCCCTGGGAGGCTTACATAATTCCCTAGTAAGTTGATTCCCCTTTAGGATGAGTTGCCACTGGGTGGGTCTGTGAAAGGTCATCGTCTATTCCCTCCATACTTTCCACTTTCCATCATTATGCCTCTCATCCCCCCCACCTTGTTTCAGGCATTCGGTTTTCCACGCTAGGAAGAGTTGCACATTGACTTGTGGGAAGAAGGAGCTAAAGGCCCAGAGGGTAAAAGTAGTTGGAAAGAGTTAAAATCCAAAATGAAACTTTTTATATGCTTCGCCCAGGGATTCTCGAAAAAGTAATAAAAGGATTCTCAGTAAGAAAAGGAGACCCATAAGACAAATCAAAACTCAAGGTACTAGTTGGTGGATGGGAGGTCTCATCATGAGATGGCCTATTAGGTCCATGGGCATATAACGATATGACACTACCATCTATCTAGTCACCAAACTAGGGTAGTGACTCTTGGTGGCATAGCCAAGAGAAAGGGGGTCTCATCATGAGCCAACCTTCTCATTTCTTTGAAATGCTTGTAGGTAACGTTGTCACCTTTGGTCACCATGCTAGGACAGTGTCCCCCATATTTTCCCTTAAAAAGAAAAAAGACCAAAAGCAGTAAGACTAAGAATAAAAGGAATTTAATGGGATAGGAAATAATGGCATCCATGATAAGGTACATCACTCCCTCTACAGAGGCATCCACAAGAAATACCTACATTTCTTTGTTATCACTGCACCCTATGCCCAAAAATTTCCCCTACACCACTTTCACACACATTTACATGACTTAGATCAGTTCTCACTTGGGAAACACCCCAAAATTAAGTAGGATTATCCCAATAGGACATCCTGAGACCTTCTCCAAACCTAAATTGTTAAACTGCATAACGTCTTTGAGCATTTGTCTCAGTAAAGGGGGGGTTTGATGCACTTGTTTGGGTAATTTGATTATTAGATGTGATTGAAATTGTTATGATCCATGTAAATTATGAGCCCCTGGAGGACATACTTATTGTTGCTGCAGGACTTTTCCTGGTGGACAGGTACATATGGGGGAATGATTAGGTCGAACCTTCGTGGGATTGAAAGCCCAGCAAATGGATGTTGTAACCCCACCAAGGGGGGAGAGAAACTAGAGGATTGCACTAGGAAGAAAGAAGGACATTGCACCAGGGACACTCTGGCAGACCTAGACCAAGGGTGTTTTTCCTTTCCACCTTAACGTTGACCCTTGAGAGCACATGATGTCATCATTTTGACCTTTAGATCATCTAGAGTTAGGGTTTTCATTTATGATGGGAAGTTGTGTGCTAGTTGGCACGTGTGGCAGCATTCAGAGCCTTTGGAGGCCAAACGTTCTACACTTGAGGCCTAGCATTCCACCTTAGGGGCCTAACGTCACCCTAGAAGTGAATGACATCACCCTTGAAGATGAAATTAGGGTTTAATTAATGACATTTTTGTAAAAACTGGATTTTAATGTAATTTGGCCATGTCAGCCTTTTTATGACCTAACTGTAATTAAAGGTCATTGATATTGTATAAATAAGAGAGAAAACTCTCATTTTTATCATCATCTCTCATCACACAAGTGGTGAAGTCTGAAAGTTGTGCCCTCTTTTAGGGTTATTGGATGAAATTTTAGGCGCACTTCTTGGAGGAGGCTAAATTTTAGTGTTTCTTGGTTATTTTCATGGTGGGAGATCTTCAACTAGGGTTTGAGCTTGATTATTCTTGGTGAAGTAAGTAGAAAATCTAAATTGTGTTTATGTTGATGAATGTCTGTGGTAATATTTACTTATTTCATGTTAAAGATTATGAAATTGCTTGCTTGAAACCCTAGGAGAAAGACATAAGTTGTTATCCTTTTCTCTATAATTTTTCACTTGTTAAGATTTCCCAAAGAGCGCCTTGTTTAGAAGTAGATACTATATCCCTACCATTGTAGCACTCTAGTAATCCTATTTCACTTTCCTTTTGCATATGTATTTCAAATTGTCTAAGGAAAAGAGAAAATCGTTAGGGCCTAAGTTTCCTTACTTTCTAGAAATTATCTCTCTAGGACTTGGATGTTTGAGGCATTGGGTTACCAACACCACTCTCATCTTCTCCATCTCCTTTTGACTAAGCATTATCATTGCTATTTCCCTCTAAGATTTGATGTTTCTATCATTGACTCCATCACCCTAGAAGGTACTAGTCTATTCACTACTAGTGATTGATTGATCAAACAACTTTCAAACTATCTTCCTTGGAACATTCACTAACTCCTAGTAACCTTAGATTAGCCTAATTCGCTAACTAACTTGTTGGTGTTTCAAAATATTGCTACAGCCATATAACAACAGCAAACTGACCTCAAAAGTGACATGTTAGACTAGCTAGACATTGCTAAATCTACTTGTGACTATCTAATATCAATTTGCCTAGTTAAAGCTACTATTTATAGTCTTTTCTCAAACATTTTGAAGCATAATTATTGTGGTTGTTACAAATTTATCATTGTTTTTGTAAATTGTTATACTGCTGCAATTTTATATCAACGATTCTATTTCTCAAGAGTCCATTGTCTTATGAAGCATTAACCTCATTTTAGTACTTGGAAAGTTCCCTTTTTCCTATTTTGTTGTCTTGTTCTGGGAAGGTACACCTCATTTATCTTTTGCTTCATCTCTATAAGACACAAAGAACCTTTGAAATTGAGTGACTTGTGAGAGGGGGGAACTTTCTTGCCTTAGCCTTCTCAAACCCTCAGGTCATTGGGGACGTCTCCCCTAGGGTACATTGATATGCTCCTAAATAGAAAGGGGTTTCCTATTAAGGTGGTAGTGATAGGTCACCCCCATGTTACATCAATATTGTATCTACTTGCTTTGGGCTTTAGGAAAAGTACAGATTGTGCGATAACAGGTAGCTTAACATTTTCGTTGTAATACACATATCAATATTTACTTGCTATGAGCCTTTATCACAAGCCCAAATGATGATAACGATGATGAGGTGTCCTCACAGGTACCCAGATATGCCTTGAATATGGATGGAAGAGTAGGTGAAGGATTTCTCATTTACATTAAAGACCCCAACGGCTTTGGTGTTTACCTCAGAATTACTCATCCGAGTATTGTCCTCTCTTTCTTATGCATCAGAAAAGCTTGTAGAAATACTCAGATCTCTTTCTTTTGCATGAGAGAAACTCCTTTGAATACTCACCTCTCTGGGCACTTTTACCTCCTTCGAGAATAGGCTATAGGTGGTGCACCTTTATTGTTGGTCTGCATGCTAATACTCTGTTGAGAGTAACCAAGTGGTGGTGCACCATCATACACCTGTTTCATAATAGGTCCAGTGTTGGTATGAGATTGAATGGATGATATTTAGCAATTTACAAAGGAATTGACTATGGAGGTTGATCTTGCATGGAACAAGAAAAGTGTGCATATGGGGCTACTTGTGTTGCCACTTGTGGCAACTGGGAATATAATTTAACAAAAGTCTATGAGGGGGCTCCCCATGATGATATGCCACCATGAAACTCTCTAAAGTTGTTGGACATAGACTGGATATTTATATAACATAGTGGGAATCTCGTGAATTTTCATTGTATATAAGGAAGACGAGGAGTAGGGTTGAACCAGACTTCTAACCTTGATTTCTACAATTCAGAACAAGAAATCCAATCTGTTTAATTAATGAATATATGGGACAGGGCCGAATTATTGAACGAATGTGTTTTTCTATTGGATTCACTCTTGATTTTATTCTTTAATGTATTGATTGTGGAAAAGAACGAGAGTATCCAACTTCCAGCTGTACCTCTGGTTCATAGAAATGCAAGCTTGTTGTCCATGTGTGGCTTCTCTGATCACATTGTTTTATGTGCAGATTCAGGCAATAGAATTGACACATCAATACAATCATGGAATCAATACTTACCATTTTTACAATATCACTTACTCAATCTATATTATCTACAAAGAAGCATATTTAATTAATTCTCTATCATTTCCCTCTCTAAATAATAAAACGAATACTAATCTACTAAACACATGCAATAGTTCTTACATGGTCATGAGATTTTGTAATGTTGGGTAGTGGTGCACTTGCAACATCTCATTTATGGTGAATAAATGTGAACCACAAGACCACTCAAATTTGTCTACGTCCATAGTAAGCATATCAAAATGGAAATTGTGCTCTCTATCTTGATTTTCCAATTGTTTTAAGGGTGTTTTTTCTAATTGTTTTAAGATTGTTTTTTCTTTAGGAACATGGCAAATCAGCACATAATCAACCTGTTTGGACGATATTCTTTGATGATGACAGTGATTACATGATATTCTATTCTCAAGTAATAACGAAAAATTTTGTGCACAATACATATACATATACATATCTGCCTAGCCTCAAATCAAGGGAGATTTTCTTAAACACTAAGTGGATGCATGGTGAAACATGGAAATCAAATTGCATTTGCTTGTTTTGATACACCAAGACACTACTTTGCTATAGTTTGTACAATATAAAATCATAAAAATTGTGAGCCTACTTTTTCCATAATACATTAGTCATGATCGATTTATATAAGAAGTTATCATTATAATAATGAATTTTAGATATTAATAAAACCACCATTGGGAACATATTTCAATGAATGCATGAAATTGAGAATAGAATGGAAAATCTGCAAAAGACCTTCATTTTAGGAATCAGAACCATGGAATTAATTAAGGAAGAAGAGGAGATTCAGGCGGAATTAGAAGAACGGAAAAAGCAGGAGGAAATCATGTGGCGTTAGAAATCCAGGGTTCAATGGCTCAAAGAGGGCGAGAGGAATACCAAATTCTTCCACAGAGAAATGGTGCATTGTAGATACATGTTGAGACCCAAGATTGATATTCCCATTACCCTATTATACTCTTCACCTATACCTTTTTGGCCTACCTAAATCTTGAGTGAATGACAAGAACGCTACCAATTGCCAGTAATAAGGTCATAAGGTAAAGTATGGTTAATTCATGCATTTTGTGGTTTATTGAGTTAAGGAATTAAATATTTCATGTACTAATGCTTGATTTGTCATATGTGAATCCTTGATCTCTAGATGTCTAGCGTTCATGTACCAGCTCAGATATCTGGTACCTACGCACCAAGACTGTTGCTGTCTGAATCCGGTACCAAACGCATCCAGTACTAAATCTTACCTGTTGCGATATGGTACCAACAACACGCACTGTTATGATCCGGTACCAACAACCATGCTCTGTCATGATCTGGTACCACCTTTTACACTCTGTCATGATCCAATACCATCTACCTGTTACGATCTGGTACTAATATGGAAGAGCCTAATGCACTAAGTTAAGTGCCAGATCTCACCTAAGTCAATTGGTGGATATCTAATTTCTATGATAAGGATAGTTTGTTGATTGCCTCATCCTCATGCACTTTGTGTCATGAGGATTAAGCTAAAGATGTAACTGAATGATTAAACTTAACAATTGATTGATTTGCAAATCACTTCACCTCCTTGTGTTTCACGATTTAGACTATTACATAGACGTGGCAAGGATGGTAGAAGAGGAGGAGAGTTAGCATATCACCAATATGTAAAGCAGTGTATGATAGTACAGAACGTATCCTGGGTGAAGATTAATGGAATGTCATTTTATCTCTATATTATGATTATCTATGATTAAGAATGAGTTGAGTTGTTAAAGAGAGTTTTGATTTTATGTTTTGAAGTGTGAGTGAGAGTAATGTGTGTGTTAAAAGCAAGCTTCCTGTAGACTTCACTAGCTGACCTATTGAAGCGGCAAGGGCCCACCACCCAACAAAGGTCAGCCTCTTTGTAGATTAGCATTAGTATTTGTTTTAAGTAGTATAAACATTGAATCAGCTAAAGCTTTAAATCTGTTAGATGATAGCAGTACAGCTTAGATTGAGATTTCCATTCTATAATTGCTTAGAGATCTTTAATTGCTCTGTTTTTGCATATGCCCAGCTTCTTTTCTCATGAATTTGATTTCCTTGAGTGATCATAGATGTTGGCAGCAATAGTCAAAACTACTTGGATAAGAACTAGTGAAGTTCATTATGAACCACAGCAGAACCAACATATTGACTATTGAACTACCCATGCTATGTTGATTGATGTGTGATTTCCTTTCAGAAAGTGTGGATTGCATAGTTATTTTTCTGGGTCAGACATAAGAGTTGATCTATCAAACCAATCCCATATCATACTTGCATGTGCCATAATGGAATAGATAGCCTCTCTCTGAAAGACAACCAAAGTGCATTGTAGTTTTCTATTTTGATTTGTTTCTAGCATACATAATCTAGTTTGATTCTATACTCGTGACATTAGAAATTACCTTTCTTGTTGGTGTCTTGTAACTCTATTGATTACGAATCCTGGATTGATAATTAATGAGTGCATTATATTAGACATATAAGTAGAACAACATTTTGGTGTTGTTGTCGAGGAGTTGCAAACGGTAGGAAGTAATTTTTAGCTTAGACTGTTTGCATAAATTTTAATGTTTTAAAACGCTGCTTGAGGGAGGAGGATAAAATGTTTAAGACATGAGTGAAGAGCCATGCGACCACTAGAGTGGGGTTCTCCGAAGCCAGGTTGCCTTCTTACCATCTAGATAGAATTAGGATTTCAATTCAGCTAAAGAATCAAATTTCCATTTTATGCATAGATATAGAGATAACAAGGGTAGATTTGTAAGCTCCAAAGATTCAAAAACAAACCCCCCCACTAATCCAACTGACACTAGTGCAGGAAACATTCCTCCAACAGAAAATTCAAGGGGAGCCAGCGAGGCTCCAGAAGGAGAACCTAAAATGGAAGAATTAGTATTGGGATAGGTAGAACGTGAGTCTGCTGAACATTTAGGAGACACAGAAAATCCAGTGTCTAAACCATCCATCAGTAGAATGGCAGAAGAAGAAGGAAATGAAGCTACAGAGACTGAGACCTTTGGGTTTCCAATCTTGGATATTTCCATAAATGTCATCATGAAGAATATCCCACTATCATCGTTACCCACTTTCAGAGGTATGTCAACTGAAGATCCAGATTTATTTTTATTTGAGTTTGACATATTATGCAGAAGCTATAACTACTCAGACGATGCCCAAAAACTTAATCTTTTTCCTACTACAATGAAATATTCAGCCTTAAGATGGTTCATGAGCTTAGGAGAAAATACAATCCTTTCTTGGGATCAAATGAAAGACACATTTTTATGAAAATACCAAGACTATTGTAAGGATAATGTTAAAAATGACATTTTTAAAATGCATCAAACAGAAGATGAAAGTCCTAAAGACTAGTTAGAAAGGTTCCTATACAACTATCAAAAGTCAAAACTATTCACCTCAGACCCAGTTGTAGTAAGAACTGTATTCTTGAAAGGTCTTGGGGATGATTGCATAGAAGTTTTAAACTTGTTGAGTTCAGGAGATGTACACCAAAAACCTTTTTCATAAATTGCATATTATTGTAGGAGATACTCAAGAGGACAAGCTAAAACAGGCAAAGGACCAAGAGATCCTTTTAGCAGAAATACAAAACAAAGTTCAGGGACTGTCACCAGAACTGAGTTAGGAAACTTA
>SNQJ01S0100284.1:28005-43282 GCA_010110895.2 Picea sitchensis | reverse complement strand
TATGCAATCCACACTTTCTGAAAGGAAATCACACATCAATCAACATAGCATGGGTAGTTCAATAGTCAATATGTTGGTTCTGCTGTGGTTCACAATGAACTTCACTAGTTCTTATCCAAGTAGTTTTGACTATTTTTGCCAACATCTATGATCATTCAAGGAAATCAAATTCATGAGAACAGAAACAGGGCATATCCAAAAACAGAGCAATTAAAGATCTCTAAACAATTATAGAATGGAAATATTAATCTAAGTTGTACTGCTATCATCTAAAAGAATTAAAGCTTTAGCTACTTCAATGTTTATACTACTGAAAAAAAATACTAATTCTAATATACAAAGAGGTTGACCTTTTTTGTGCGGTGGGCCCTTGCCACTTCAACAAGTCAGCTACTGAATTCTACAGGAAGCTTGCTTTTAACACACACATTACTCTCACTCACACTTCAAAACATAAAATCAAAAACTCTCTTTAACAATTCAACTCATTCTTAATCATAGATAATCAGAATATGGAGATAAAATAACATTCCATTAATCTTCACTCAGGATGTGTTCAGTACTATCATACGCTACTTGCATATTGATGATATGCTAACTCTCCTACCCTTCTACCATCCTTGCCACGGCTATTTAATAGTCTGAATCGTGAAACACAAGGAGGCGAAGTGATTTGCAAATCAATCAGTTGTTAAGGTTAATTATTCAGTTACATCTTTAGCCTTATCCTCATGACACGAAGTGCATGAGGATGAGGAAATTAACAAACTATTCTTATCATAGCCTTGCTAAAACAAATAGACATCCACCAATTGACTTAGGCGAGATCTGGCACTTAACTTAGTGCATTAGGTTCTTCCATATTAGTACCGGATCGTAACAGGCAGATGGTACCGGATCACGACAGGGCGCAAAAGGTGGTACCGAATCATGACAGAGCGTGGTCGTTGGTACCGGATCATAACAGTGTGTGTTGGTACCAGATCACAACAGATGTTATTTTGGTACCGAATGCGCTTGGTACTGAATTCAGATAGCAGCAGTCTTGGCACGCGGGTATCGGATGGCTGAGCTGGTACAGGAATGGTAGACATCTAGAGGTCAAAGATTCACATATGACAAATTGAGCATTAGTACATGAAATATTTAATTCCTTAACTCAATAAACCACAAAATGCATGAATTAACCATACTTTACCTTATGACCTTATCACTGGCAATTGGTAGCGTTCTTGTCATTCACTCAAGCTTTAGATAGGCCAAAACGGTATAGGTGAAGAGTATAATAAGGTAATGAGAATGTCAATTTCAGGTCTCAATAGAGCCCAAAAGGCATTATGGCATACATGAAGGTGCCACATGATGTTGTAAAGGCTGTCTTTTCCTGATCATTAGGGTGTAGCATGATTTGATTATACCCAGAGAAACCATCCAGCATTGATATCTTTTGAGAACCAACCACTTTCTATAGAATGTGATCCATCTTAGGCAATGGGTAATTGTCCTTGAGAGATACCCTATTCATATTTCTAAAGTCTACACATAATCTTATCTCTCCGCTCTTCTTTCTGACAGGTACCAGATTTGCCACCCACTTAGACAATCTCAAAGACACTATGATCTTGGCTTCAAACAGTGTTTTAATCTCCTTTTCAAATAATGGAAGTAGCAAAGGATTAATTCTTCTTAATTTTTGTTTGAAAGGTTTATGATCCTCTTTGATTGGAATCACATGTTGAATCACCTTGGTATCATAAACTTCCAGATCTTCATAACTCCAAGAAAAAACATCAGGAAATTCTTTCATTATATTGATATACCTTTGCTTGACCTTTGGGCTAATTGTCTTGGACAAATTGATAATATTGGGATCTCCTTGAGTCCCAATGTTTCAATCTTCAACATCTCCCTCATTTGCAGTAATTTTAGGACTCCTGGCCACATCATTGTTGTCAAGGAGTTTTTCTAATGGGACTAGGCCCTTGGGAATGATGTTATTTTTTAGTTGCATTATATCCTTACCAGTAACCTGATTCTTGAAATAGCCATCATTTGCAAACACAGTTGCATATTCTTCTTCACCACAATATTCCTCATAAATATTCAAATTTTCAAATTCACCATCCATCTTAAGGAATCTTTCTATTTTTTTATCATCTTCAAAAACCTTCCAGTACTTAATATTATCAAGCACGGTTGGTTTTTGCTTGACCTCAATCTCATATCCCGTGTTAGGAAAAATTGGAATTTTGAAAACTGAGTCTGAAGTAGCTAGAGCATTAGCAATTTGATTCTTACCCCTTGGAATCGCTGAGAGAATACATTCTGAAAATTCTTCAAGAAGGTCAAGAACTATATTCCCATATGCTCTTAATCGGGGGTGCTTTGCTTGATATATTCCCTTCACCTGATTTATGATCAACTCAAAATCTCCATGTACAGTTATCCTCCTAGCACCCATTTCTTTCAAAGTCTTCAATCCCAATACTAATGTCTTATATTCAACCATATTATTTATGCACTCAAAAGAAATCTTATAAGAAAAAATTTTGGTGTCCAGTCTGGGGAGGTTAATCCACACACCAACTCCTACTCCTTCTCTGTTGACAGCTCCATCAAAGCTCATGTTCCACATCTCATTCGTTGCACTGTCTTGTTTTTCTGAAATTTTCTCAGTGTGCTGATCTGATTTGTCTTTGGAAGTCATATCAGTGTCTGGAACCTTCTCT
Source organism: Picea sitchensis (assembly GCA_010110895.2). Classification (NCBI taxonomy): domain Eukaryota; kingdom Viridiplantae; phylum Streptophyta; class Pinopsida; order Pinales; family Pinaceae; genus Picea; species Picea sitchensis. The sequence goes on along the minus strand of SNQJ01S0100284.1, from coordinate 40,553 downwards.
TCAAAACTCAAATCATTAAATAAAATAGAAAAACCAATCTCAGTTTCCACGGAATAAATGGGATGGTTGTTTGGTTGGGCTTTGTTACTGACCATGTATTTGAGAAATACTTCCCTGTACAACCTCCTATCTTGACCAAAGACAGGGATACCGGTGTATGACATATCCATTTGCAAAGTCCTTTTCAACTTTGCAGCCCATGACCTAGATAACAACATGCCAAACTTAGGAGGGACATCAACAACCACTACATCCATGGCCATATTTTTTTCTAGAATTTGAGACAAAGATACCACTAGATCTTTGATTAGGCCCAATAAATTCACCTTCCTTGAATCAAAGGAGAAAATATCTTTGTAAGGCATTGTAATGTACAGGCCCAATTGGTCCATGACCACCTTGGGTATTAGATTATGGGATGCTCCTGAATCCAACATAACATTATGCAAAGTCATATCATGAATCTTCAGACTAACATAGAAAGCGGGGACCACATCAACATCACTACTCTCCTCTACACGTGGGCCAAAGAAGATGGCAGGATGATCATATTTTATATTCAAAGAATCAGAAATTTCTTCCATTTTGAGCATCTTGATGATCTGATTTCTATATTCATTATTCTTTATCAACTCATTGAATGGAACGGAAATTTTAATTTTGGCCATCTCACTTTCAAAGTTAAAGGAAGAAGAGGTTTTCTCTGCCTCTTTAATGATTGTCTCCTTTCTTGATTCAGGTGCTTTCTTTGTAGGTTCTTCCTTCTACTTTCCTTTCTCCACAACATCCTTTGCAACAGAGTCCTTCTTAGGCTGACTTGAAGAAGGTGTATTATTTTGAGTTTCTTTGGTAGGATTTCCCTTTGGAGGATTTGCAGGAACCTTTTTGTTTCGAGGATTATATTGTTTCTAGAATTGCATGATGGCATTTTGCAGCCCTGTTTGGTAATATTATTTTTCCACTGACAACCTTTCATCATTCTCCTGCATGAATATTTAATTTATATCCATGAACTGATCATGTTCTTCTTTAGTTAAAAACACATATGTTTTATCACCATCACAACAATGCATATTGTCTTCAAAATTTTCATTAAAATTCTCATTTACATAATTATTTTGAAAAGGAGGTCTTATTTGATGATCACCCTGGTTCCTCTGATCTCTTTCTCTGATTTGTGGAACTATTGGTCTCCTTTGATTCCTGGGAGGAACATCAGCTTGTTCTCTGGTGTTAGGCTTATTATCTAAATACATCCTCTCCATGATTTTCTCCATGGTATTCATCATCAACTCAAACCTCTCTTATGATGACTGTGAGGTTGAAGGTTGTGCCTTATCTTGAACCTTGTTCATGTCCCTATCAGAATTACATTTGATATTTCCTGAAGCCATTAGATTTACTTCAAATTACATTGCATCACTCATCATATCATCTAGTGAAGTGGATCTTCTTTCCCTTAGCAACAAAGCAAAACCACTTTTAAATGAATCAACATATCTAAGTTGAGAAACTCTAGAAGGAGGTTTTACTTCAGTAGGAATTGAGTTGTAGACTTTTATAAATCTAGATGAAAACTCTTGTATTGTTTGATCAGGTGACCTTCTCATGTTGTTATACTGGGTTAGCAACTGAAGGGGGTTTTTCTTTTCACCCCACTTTGCAAGAAAACTTGTTTCAAAGGCTTCAAAATTTATGATACTTGCTGTTGGGAGAGCTCTAAACCATTTTCTGACTTCTCCTGCAAGACTTTGTGCAAACAGCCTCATTTTTGCATCTTCAAAATCTAATTCTTCTAGGTCTACAAAATCATTGAACCAGTCTAAATGTTTTTGGGATGACACATTGCCTTCAGCATCATACAACTTAATCCTTTTATTATATTCTTGGGGCAAATCATGTAACTGAGCAGGTAGAACAAGAGGGGAAAACCTAGCTTCCATGGTTGTAGTAAGAACTTGAAGTGGTTGTTGGTTCTGAGTAGGAATCACAAGAGGTTTAGTAGAGGAAACTAAAATTGAATCTTAGAATCTCTTCTCATCAAAGATGATCTCGTTCAAACAAGACTTAGATTTAGTTATGAACAGATTTTGCTCAAATTTCAAATCAAAATCAAGGTCTTCAATGCTTGTCACTCCATCTTTGAGCAAGGATAGATATATGTCTAGACACAAAACTAGGCTTATTGGCTTTTCTTTTGTTTTGTGTACGATCTTCTCAGGATCAGACACAGGGATCACTTCTGGGTCTGGATTTCTCCTGGTATGAATTCTCTTGGGAGATAGGATTTCTCACTCAAACTACTTTGTGTTGCATGTGTATTCAATTCATCTTCAGAAAATTACATTCAAGTTCTGAATAGCTAAAACCGTTCCCTTGCACTTTTGCCAACCCTTAATACATTTGGAACCTAATATTTATACCAGTTGATTTATTTCGGTTTGAAACCGATTACAATGACTACAAATGAAATGTTTTAGTTTCTTAAACTGATTATAATAATTACAAATGACAGTTTCGGTATTGGAACCGATTACAATGATTAACAAGAAAACGTTTGATGATCTGGATTCTAACTCCTCTGTTGCTTTAGTTCCTTTCTTTTCCACTGGTTTTGTTCTGGTCTTCCACCTGATCTACCATCTTCAGTGACACTTGGACATCATTTACTGGACCCTGGAAAACTGCACTTTGTCTTACCCTACCATACTATCTCTTTCCATTGCAAGTCAGAAGGGATATCATAGTCTATCATTTCTTTGATCAGGATCTCCAGGTTAATGCAGGAAGCATATGACATGACTGGTAATCCAAGTTTGATTGTTTTGAACTGATTCGGAATCTCAAAATTTGTAATCAAATGCTCAACCAATGTAGCTCCTTTCATATTTTCCTCCAGGGTTTCGAATTTTGAATGATCAATTCTACACTAAGTGAGGCGAGCATTGTATTCTTCCTGATCATATAATTTTCCTTTTCCATCCGAAAATGGTGGGAGGCCTTTGATGAGAAATTCTTCAAACAAATCCTTAAACTCTTGCACACTTTGCTCCATCTGTGTTGCCTTGGTTTGAACTGATTTCAAAAGCTTATGTTTAGAAATAATCCTCCTGGCCCAGATGATCAATGTAGTTATGTATTTAACTCCAATAGTCTGAAGTTCTACAGTAGGAATGGAGTTGAGTAGATTTATGGCATTGTGTGCCCATTCTGATGGCTTCTTTGCTAAAGTTTCATTTACAACAATGCACCTGCTTCTGGCTGTTATGGCCATGTTGTCTTTATCATTGATGAAATTCAAATACACTCTGAACTTGGCAGCTTCAGTAGCTATAGAGTCCCATATGATATGCTTGGCTCCCTGCAACAAGCCTTTGCCTCTTAATCTCATCTTCAACTTATCTATCCTTTCTTGCAAGGCTTCATTCTCCTTTTGAAATTGATCCATTCTTTTATCCTTTGCTTGCATCTCTTGCTTCAATTTCTCTATGCTCCCTTTTAGCCCTTTGATTTCTCCTTCTTCCAGGCTAACTTGTGACATAGCCTGGATAAGTCCTTCAGTGTTTGGCCCAGCATCTGCAGCAGGAGGTACAACTACAACCATCTTCAGCAATTATGTCTTCTCTTGTGACCACTCCACCTTTTCTCTTTCCAGCTGCAATGCTTTAGCCTTGTAGTCCAATGCCTCTTGACAAAGTGTTTCATTTTATTGTTCTAGAGAAACCAATTATGTTGTTTGTGGATTCTCTGTGGCAGACATTTTCAATTTCTTCTTCAATATTTGAATTAATTTGTCCTTTTCATCCAATGAGGATTTCACCCCTTGGGGGCCTTCGATTCCAGCCTCTTGACTTGAGTCTGCCAAGATCTGCTAGATGATTTTTCTTTCCTCATCTTCCCTTCCAGTTTCATTGCATAAGATGACAGCTTTGAATTCTTCAATCTTAAACTCAGGTAATCAGAATACAACATATCATTGGTGTTCTTATGGAATTTGACCTTGTCTAGAGTACTGATGTTGTCATACCTTATCTTGATCTTAGATACTTTGTCTTCATCTGCAACTACAATGTTAAAGGTCCTCTCACTTAGAGCCATGTTTCCACTTCAGGGACTAAATCCCTCATCTCACCCAGAGTCATGTTTCCCTTCTCAGCATGATGTTTTTCCAAATCCTCTTTAGATTGATAAGCTAACCTAGATGTTTTATCAAAGATGTGCTTCTTGTTGCTAAAGGTTCTTGAGATGCCTTCACTCTGGAGTTTTCTTTCCTTTTCAACCTCTACAGTGCTAGTGTCACTTTCCACCATATCTAGATTTACTTGTTCTCTTGGCTCTTCCTCCTACAAATCTACTATCTGTGGAGACTGTGAAATCTTCATCTTCTTAGGAGAAATATGGTGATCACTGTTGCCCATGTCCTCTAAACTGCTTCTCTTGTTGTAAACACTCATCTTAGGAACTTTGACTATCAGTTTCTGAGGAGCGTGATGTGTTTGACTTTGTTGCATGGTTGACTCCACTTGTTGTGTTTGAGTTGATTGCACGATTGCTTCCATATTAGCACAGACTCAACATGTTCATGCTCATAAGGGGCATGTTTGTTCATCAATCTTCTTTTGGATATGATCTGGTGTGGATCATATCTTCTTTTCTGTAGCTGTGCAAAACCAAACTCCTTGAGCTTTTCTTGAATCTAAGATAAGAATGATCTATTTTTGACAATGATAAAATGGAATTTGAGGTTTGAGGCCTTGCACAACTTTAGGAAATGCTCTGTCTCAGATATAATTCTTAGCATGATGAATTCAAGGGAAAAAAATCGGGGGTCAGAAAAATAGGCAATAGATAGGGGGGTTCTTGACAACCATAAACACAGATTACTGTTGAGTGCATGAATAGTACCCAATCCCCCACTCTGTTCTCTGGATTTAGTTGTAGATAGCTCCTCATGTCATCCAAAACTCTAGGTAGGGTGGTGTTGAATATCAAACTGTAAACTCTGGACATGACTTTATTGATGAAGATGAGAAATGTAATCCCTTTACATTCTGTTGATATAAAGGTTGCTTCAGGAAATTCTCTCTTATTGGTTTCTAGGAACATCTTCATAAAATATGTGTAATATCTGAAATTCCTTAGAGAGTGAAAATTCACTAGTTGTTTATGGATATTATCATCTATGAATTGATCGAAACTGATGCAGACTGACAGACCAGATTCTGAATTGAAAAATACCAATAGGAAACCGAGCATGACTTGGACCACATGTTTGTCATTATCTAGAAATAAGATTTGACTCAAAAGGGAACAGACCCATTGGACTTCAATAAACATTATACTCACATTCATTGGCAAAGACAGACTCTCTGAAAAATGTTCTGGTTTGACAATTGTCTGTAAAACCGGATCTCGAACTTCTGGTGGACATTCTTTGTACACCCTAATTAGTTTTTCTTCATTGAAAGGTGCAAACATCATGGAGAAAGACTTTGGTATACCGAGGGAATGGCGAATTGGAAGACTCTCTACCCTACACACGACCTAGAACTCGTGTTTATTCACGATGACTCTTTCTTCATGTGAATATTGTTCGGCGCACCAATTTATGAATTCGGGAAAAGGAAAAGAAATTTCGATAGCATAAGGGACTATGGTGGCCTAGAATGATTCAAGGAACGATATACACCTTCCTACATTATCGGACAGGTTGCTTTTGGACACAAATATGAGCGAAATGGTGATTTCGGTATCAAAGACGTCTGAGTCTCGATCAATTAGGGCTTCTTCATTCGCCACACGATCTTGCTCTGTTACTGAGGTTATGATAGGATCCATGGTTGTGATGAAAAATACTTGAAAATGAATGGATACGATGTGCAGTTGGTGTACTGTTGAGCTGCAGTTGAACAAGGTTCGTCGCGCCAAGTTTCAAGTGGTCCAGTGTTCAAAAAATAATAAAATAACCAACAACTGCCCCTTTTATACTTTTCCAAATTTTGGGGGTGTGAGGAAGCGGTTTGGGGCAACCCAATTTTCACCCTGAAATGTATCTGGTGGTGTCACGTATCTTCGAACAAAAACCATGGTTTAGATTTTGGCCCTCTTTCCAAAATTATCCTCCGCGCAGTTTCTCCCCCCGAAATGATCCTCAACCATCGATCTGGAGAGCTCGTGATCTGTGATGTATCGGGTCCCACCACCTTAGCGCCCCCACCATATTTAGTCTCTTCCTGCCATATTTATTCCCATCCTTAGTTTATCGGGCTTCCAGACCAGTTTAGCACCCCACTGGATCTTGAAAAATTGATTTCTCATAAAACTTTTAATGGTGACTAACAGATCCTACGACATTTTTTATTGTAATCTTCAATTTCTTTTTTATTTTATGGTAATGTGGCATTTTGTTTCATAATTGTGAGTTTACTTAAAAATATTTATCTTTAATTTTGAATCTATATTGTATAGAGATATAGAAAGAATTTTTGAGATGCAAATTTTTGTGTGTTTAAAAGATTTTTCTTAAGTAATTTTTTTATGACATTGTTCTTTTTAAAACTACCTTTGCATAAGGTTTGATATTTTTTTTTTGTCCTGTAAATTAACTATTATGTATTATATGTGTTTTTGTTAATATTTATTATAAATACAAAATAAACTTATGAGTTGGAGTTATTATAGTGTTAAAAATACACTTAATTTTGGTAAAAAATATTATAGTGTTAAAAGAACATAAAAATATTGTGAAATTCCATTTAATATCATATTATGAAACTATGAAAGTTTATAGAAAATATTTAATGTGTCCTACATCATATAGAATACAATACTAATACAAATGTAAACAAAAAGGAAAAATCCTTAAAAAATTAAGATTCTTTGCTTAGCATCTTTACAAATTCCATATACCCTATCCCATTATAGTATCCCTATCTCATTCCACCATTTATGAATCAATCCCTACTAGTGACACTTACATCAAGGAATATAATGAAACTAATGATAGATTTGTTCTGTGTACCTCTTTTATAATGATTTGTCTTGAGAATTCTCTCTCACATGCAACTCTACTTGCAAGAATAGTAAGTATTTGATACCATAACTTTTAGTATATTTTGAGTATTTGCTTGTAACTATGTGACACAAATGTATTTTCATGTATCAACAAATGTGTCTTTTAGACAAGCTTTAAACTCAAATAATGTTTTGTTTTCTTCTCTCTCACATAAAGTATGCTACAGGCATTGGATTGGTTTTCAACCCAATTCTTTGAATTCTCTCCTCTACCACGAACATCCTATAAATAATGACAAGGGATAAACATCCTTGCAGAGTTGGGAAAAGAAAGATCGGGTAATATTCCATTCAAACTGTCTACAAGAGCTTTAATAAAAACACATTATTTGCAAGTTTTTTGCAACTCTCTAATAAACCATCAATGCAAGACTTACGTTATTTGTTTTGTGTATCAACATAATAACCATATGCATGTGGAATTAATACAAATGACAATGCATTCCTATTAATAAGTCCCTCTTTACCAAGAATATCTAGATATCAAAATTTAAAGGCATCTAAAAAATTTAAATAGCATGTGTCATCTGCAAATGTTCCACTTCTCTAAACCCACCTTTTTAAAATGTTTATAGTAACATCTATGCTTTCCCCTAAAGAGGTAACATCAACATGCTCTTCTTGGAATTTTTTATTCAACTTGTTTAGTTCGCACATTACATCTGCAATCATATGTAAACAAAATTGCATTGAAAAGATACTTGCCTTAACATACCATGAGTCCTTCCTTTAATTTTTTCACAATGTCAACATGGGATGCATCAATACAACAAACCTTTCAATGAATTGTCCTTTTGAAAACCATCTAACTCAATGGATTTGAAGACCTTGAAGAGTTTCAAGTTGCATAAGTTTATGTATAATAATAGGTTGATTTTTCTCTTAGCAGAATTTTGCACCCAAGAATGTACCTTATTTGTCAATTTCTCGACAAATAATAATTCAGGTATCCTTTTGGAAGAATCTGACCACTAAAGTTTCACGATGAGCAATGTGATGAACACCTACAATATTAGGTACATCCTTTTTTTTTAATGTAATAAATCATTTTCATTACCAACCATTGATGAAGCACCATCTACGGAAACTACTTTCATTATTTTATTTGAAAGGCCCCTTCATTCCTTTAAATCATTGACTTCTTCATATGTTATTTTCCCTCTTCCATCACAAACATTTATGAGTTTTAAAAATTGTGAAATTAGAGACCCTAACCCTTCTGAGTCTAGAAATGTGGCATAAACCACAAGGCATTTCTCCAAGCTATAATTTGTACTTTCATCTAGCATTAATGAAAAAAAGGGACTATTCAACATTCTTGCATTTTTGTACCTCTTCAATATTCCATCTAATTAATATATGATGCATAGTATTTTTTCTTTGGCATGCTTGGTGTTTTTAAGGATATCGCAAAAAAACAAACAAATTCATATTTTGAAAGAGGAAAATCATCTTGCACAACTCAATAAAATAATTTGACAGTTGTGAGGGCTCTTTCCTTGTTCATATCATCAATGCATGCTATGTGTTTTGTAATAGGTTTATTTTTCATTTCATTTCCATATATCCAATTTTCCTGTGAAAGTTTATGGATGTGTGAATTTGCATGAAAAACTAGTGAATCATGTTGCATGCTAGAGAAACCAATGTCAATTCTCCGTCATCCAACTACTTTATGTGTTTCACATCATATGCATTTCATAATTTTTTTCCTTCATGCTTTCTCTCTCTTAACCACTTATACTTAGTTTTCCATTCCTCATAAAACTCTAGTTTTTCTTTCAATTTTATTTTCTTTTGAGTGCTAGGTTCTCCCCCTTGAAATTATTCAACACATTTTTCATTTTACCCGAATATATCTAAGTATTCATTCAAATCAAAATTATGCTTATCTTTATTCAATGATGAAATTTGTGATGTAGAAGACCATCCAAAGAACTATTTGATAGAAGATTGGTTCTTTTTGCTTTGAGACATTTTTTGATGTACCTATATAATAAATAGTTGAAAGTAATTAGATATTGAATAATAAGTTGTAAATGTGAGAATGCTAACAACAGTATGTTTCTCAAAAAAAGAAAACATTTCTTTCTAAACCAAAATATTTTTTTCTTGTAACCAAAGTCAAACAAAACCAAGTCTTTCTATGAAGTTTTCACAGCGAACCTAGCTAGTACAAAATGAACACACAAAGCTTGTGAGAGAGAAGAGAAGAGAGTAGAATGAAAGAATGAATTGTATTAACTCTATGAGTAATGGTAAAAATACACATTATATACTCTACATGAGAAAATTAATTCACCATAGTAGTGTTGGAGATACTTCACACACACATAAGGTTTATTTTTCCTAAGGTTTTCCCTATGTTTATTAGTCATTATTCAGTGTCCTATAGTTTAGGGATAATATTCTTGTAGGAGAATATTCTCTTTAGTTCACACTTTAGTTTGATCAGTTGAGTGGAGTCTAGATGCCACATTGGGATTATCACCATGAAACATTGGGATCATCACCAGCTAATATACATTGTCCTTGGGATCATCACCAGAACAATGCATTACTCATGATTCCTTGATATCCTCCCCACTTCACTATGTTTTAGTCAGTTAACTGAAGACTGAGAGACTAGTTAACTCGGACTAGGTGGTAGTTCACTCCCGTAACTTCCTAAGATACTAGACTAGGTGGTAGTTTACTCCTGTAACTGTTGGTGTGTGTCCAGATCACTCTAGACCACCACTACGTCACATTTTCTTCTCCTCTAGTGTGCACTAGTTGAGTTATACAAAGTATATCATGTGTAAATTATCATTCATTCATTTGGTTAATGAGAATTATTCCATTATTTCTCGCCTACTTCTCTTTTCTCATATTGTCTCTGCAAACTGTGTATGCCATTTGCTAGATAGATATATTATGTGCAGGTTCAACACATTTACATGGTATTAGATCTGACGAACTACTAGGGAAAATACACACCAAATTATTTTTGCAGGTACCGAAGATTGAAGACAACAGAAAAATGGAATTTCCAAAAGAATTCATTCTTACACCGTACAATTTATTTGCATGGAAGGAGAAGATGATAATGCATATTCGAGGTAGAGGATTATACAGGTTAAATATGAACACATAAACTGACCCAACATTAGCCATAGAAAAATCCAACTATCTAAATTGAATGGATGAAGCGTTTGGAACTATCTGCAATCTCATTTCTCCTAAACTCCTCTTTCACATATCCTCCTGTAAAACTCCCAATAAAGCCTAGACCACAATGGAAGGGATTTTTGGAAAACATGACGAGATGAGGGGACACATGCTCAAGGTGGAATTTCTCACTTTGGATCCAAAAACCTTCGACAATCTCCAAGATTTCTTTACCAAATATAAGGATTTATTGTCGCAAATCAAGGCTTGCGGGGTTGATAAATATAAGGAGATGAAACAAATGGTTCTTACCATTCTCTCCAAAACTGGTCCGGAATACACAGTGTTTGTATCTACATTTCATTCAGTTAGGCTTGCCTCTGGAACCACCTGGATGGTGTCCTCTCTTAATACCTTTATCGAGTCTCTGACACGAGAGTAGAACAAGCTCATCAATATGGAAAAAATCAAAGGCCCAAAGGCGCATGCACTTACTGTGCAAGATGGTAGAAGTCATCAATATCAGAAATCTAAATAAAGAGACAAAAGGAAAGCACATGCAAATCCAAAGAAGGAAGAGTACTCAAAACCCTTCAATGATGCCTCTGAATCCAAAGGTGGAAAGGGAAGAAAAGGGGAGAAATGCACCTATTGCCATAAAGGATTCCATCCAGAATCTACATGTATGCAAAAAAATATAGATCAAATGTACCAAATACTTCAGCAAAACAACCTTGGAGATCGTGTCCCCGAGGGTGCAAAGAAGAGGAAGCCAGAAGATCATAATCCCAAAAAAGGAAATTCTAGCCATGCTTTGATTGCCATCAACTCCTCTCTCGATGCTTGGATCGTATATTCAAGAGCATCACACCACATGGTTGCCACAAAAGAAGACTATTCTTCATTGGATGCATGCAAAGGTCCTCCTATCCTGATGGGTGACAAATCTCCAGTCGAGGTCAATGGAAAAGGAAGAATTGAACTCAAAAACGGAAGCTTCGAGAATGTGCTACACGTTCCCAAACTTTCCGTCAAAATTCTCTCTGTGTATCAGATGACAAACTCCGACACCGGAAAGATATTCATATTCACACCTAATGCAGTAGATATCTATGACATGCAAACCAATTCCAGGGTTGCTACCAATGAGGTAAATCATCAATCTAAACTCTACACATTTTATGAATTTATTGAACTAGATTCTTCATTACTGCTTACTCATGCTTTTGAAAGAAGTAGGATATGGAATGAAAGGTTAGAGCATTTAAATTTCAAATATATGCAACAACTTAGAAAGTAGGGAATGGTTGATGGTCTACCTGAAATCCACTTCTCCAAAGGAATTTGTGAGGGATGTGTTCTTGGAAAACACCCTCAAGAGAAATTCGACAAAGGAAAGACTAAGAAGGCTTCATTTCCTTTAGATCGGATCCATAGTGACCTCATGGGCCCTTTTCTGCATCCATCAATCAGCACAGCAAGGTACGTACTCATTTTTGTTGATGATTTCTCATGCTTCACATGGATTTTCTTTCTCAGGCAAAAATCAGAGGTCTTTCAACACCTCAAAGATTTCAAAGCCTTTGTTGAGACACAGTCAGGAAAGAAAATAAAATTCCTACGAAAAGAGAATGGGGGAGAGTGTGTCAACCATAAGATAAATAATCTTTTTCATGAGCCAGGGATTTAGCTGCAGCACATAGTTCCTTATACTCTGCAGCAAAATAGAGTTGTTGAGAGGAAAAATAGATCTCTAAAAGAGATGGCATCTTGCATGCTACATGCAAAGTCACTTCCACAGAGATTATAGTCTGAAGCACTTAATTATGCAACCTACATCCAAAAAAAATCTCTCCATAGATCTATCAAGGATAAGACCCCTTATGAGGCTTGGAGCGGCCTCAAACTGGAAGTGACCCACTTCCATATTTTCGGTTCACGTGCATGGGCTGGGATTCCCTCTGAGAAGAGGAAGGCACTTGATCCACAGAGCACAGAGTGTATATTTTTTGGATACCCCAATGGTGTCAAGGGATATAGACTCATTGATATTTCCTCATATCGGCTCATCATTGAGCGTAGTGTCCAATTCGAGGAAAGTGTCTCGCATGTACCTCAACAGCCGCATGCATACACTTTTGTTCTTCCACCTGTCATAGATGATGAGCATGCACATGTCCAATGTTAAGCCCTAATATTGGCCCATTACCCCTTAATTGGGGCATATTAGATTAGTAATTTTATTTTATTTATGTCGGCTTTAGGCCATTAGTTGTAATTATACCTCCTAGTCTCCTATATATACCAAGGAGACATTTTCATTT
>SNQJ01S0100284.1:17127-27995 GCA_010110895.2 Picea sitchensis | reverse complement strand
CATTAGTTGTAATTATACCTCCTAGTCTCCTATATATACCAAGGAGACATTTTCATTTTGAATCATCTTGTACTTTAACATTTAAGTGGGGTAAAAGGAGGTTGCCCCCTCGAAGAGGCTCATTATCTGAAATTATCTCTTTTTCAAGGCGTTGAGTACTTTTCCTGAGGTTTTTCTATGCTATATTGATGTTTGGTTCTTAACATCGAATATTCTTCAGATGAGAGTTATGATTTAGAGGATTAAGATGATCTAGATATAGAGTTAGTACAGTCATATGCAGAGTCATTGCATGCACATGCAGATGCAGAGCTAGAGCAGAGGCCCAAGTCAGCCAAGACTACTCTTCAGGATGCAGGAGATCTTGTTGGGGATCTAGATGATACTATGAGGACTTGATATGATTTTGAGGAGCCTCCTCTTGCACTCACTTCCACTTAACCGATGACACCCAAGCATATTTTCTTGGTTCAGTCTTTAGATCCACAGTCCTATGGCGAGGCTACTGGAAATCCCTTTTGGGAATCTTCCATGCAGGAGGAGTACAACTCCCTCTTCAAGAACTAGACTTGGGATCTGGTTCCCCTTCCTTCAGGAAGGAAACTTGTCAGGTGTAGATGGGTCTATAGGACCAAGAGAACATCGGGTGAATAGGTTAGCAAATACAAAGCCAGGCTAGTTTCCAAAGTCTTTCAGCAGGTGCATGGAATTGACTATGATGAGACCTTCGCTCCAGTAGAGAAAATAGATTCCATACAGTTTGCACTTTCCATTGCGGTAGCAAAGGGATGGGAAGTCCATCATATGGATGTGAAGAATGAATTTCTTCACGGCGATCTCTCTGAGGAGATCTATATGGAGTAGCCCCAAGGATTTGTGTAGGATTCATCTTTGGTATGTCGACTGAAGAATTTTATTTATGGCATCAAGCAGGCTCTGAGGGCATGGTATGCCAAGATGGACTCCTACCTGATGTCAGAGAAATTTGTACATTGTAAGTCAGACCCAAAAGTTTACATGCTTAAGACAGTTGATTCACTTCTACTCCTAGTTTTGTTTGTTGATGATTTGTGGATCACTCGTTGCTCGACTTCATCGATTGCTGCAGTCAATAGGATTCTACATAAAAGGTTCTTGATGACATACATGGGTCCACTACATTTATTCCTTGGACTTGAAATCAGTCATGATGCATTAGGCATCAAACTGTCTCAGGACAAGTATGCACGAGATCTCCTTGAGAGATTTCACATGACAGACTGCAAGTCTTCCCCGACTCCTTTCCTATCAGGAGTCATACTTGAGGATGGAGGGGACACTCAAATGGTTGACAACACACTGTGTAGACAACTAGTGGGGAGATTTTTGTATCTCACACACTCCAGACCAAACCTCTCCTATGTAGTTGGAGCAGTCTCCAAGTTCATGCAGGAGCTACATGAGCTACATTGGAAGGATGAAAAGTGTATCCTTTGATACGTACAGGGAACCATCTCCTTTGGGATTCACTATGTAGTAGAATCTACATTGGACCTTGTCGGGGTCATTGATTATGAATGAGTTGGTGATAGCATTGATCACAAGTCCATATATGGTTACTCACTCAGTCTTGGTTCTGGGCCTATCTATTGGTCGAGCAAGAATCATGCTTCTATTGCTCTATATTCAGTCAAGGAAGAGTATAGAGGGGTAGTTAACATAACCATTCAGGCTATGTGGCTACAACATTTTCTCACTGAGTTGGGAATTCAGTTTCATCGGTCGATCGTCATCAGGTGTGACAACCAGAGCACTCTCAAGTTCTGTAGAGATCCAATTCAGAGGCAACGGACGAAGCACATCGAGATCCACATGAACTACATATAGGACTTAGTACACAAGGGAATCATCGACCTACAGTTATGTCCTTCAGTAGAGCAGACTGCAGACATCTTCACCAAGACCTTCACTGAGCAAAAGTTCCATTCTTTGTGTAGTCATCTTGGAGTGAAGGACATAGTTTTCTAGCAACTGTTAGTTCTTATTTTTACAAACATTGTACTTTGAGGGAGGGGGGTTTCCCATGAGGTTTTCTTTTAGTGTATCTTTTGTATTTGGGTACCTAACATGGCCTCGTTGCTGGGACCCATTCTTTATTTTCACCATATTGATGTTCAGGGGGGGTGTTGGAGATACTTCACACACACCTAGGATTTATTTTTCCTAAGTTTTTCCCTATGTTTATTAGTCATTATTCAGTCTCCTATAGTTTAGGGAGAATATTCTCTTCAGTTCACACTTCAGCTTGATCAATTGAGTAGAGTCTAGATGCCACATTGGGATTATCACCATGCAGCATTGTGATCATCACCAAATAATGTGCAATGTCCTTGGGATAATCACCAAACTAGCACATTAATCATGATTCCCTGATATCCTTCTCACTTCACTTTGTCTTAGTTAGTTAACTGAAGACTGAGAGACTAGTTAACTCAGACTAGGTGGCAGTTCACTCCCATAACTTCTTGAGAGACTAGACTAGGTGGTAGTTTACTCCTGTAAATGTTGGTGTGTGTTTAGATCACTCTAGACCACCACTATGGTGCATTGTCTTATCCTCCATTGTGCATTAGTTGAGTTATACAAAGTATATCACATGTAAATTACCATTCATTCATTTGGTTAATGCGAATTATTCCATTCTTTCTCTCCTGCTTCTCTTTTCTCATATTTTTTTCTGCAAATTGTGTATGTCATTTTCTAGATAGATCTATTCTGTGAAGTTTCAACACATTTACAAGTAGTGAGCTAGAGAGATATATACATTGGAGTGAACTACCACCTAGTCCTAGTTAATTGGCCATGTGTTCATCAGTTAATTGACTAATCACTAGTGGAGTGAGGAGATAATCATGCATGCACATGTGTGTCACTTTATTGGTGAGGATTCCAAGGTAAGTGTGCACTCATGGTGTTGTTACTAAGGTATGCATGCAACACTTGGTGATAATACCAGGGTTTCCATGCAAGACTCCAGTCCACTAGTCTAACTAAGGTGGAACCGACTCAATCTTGAAGAGGATGTGTTGACCTCATCTAGTGGAGAATATTCTCATAGAGGGAAAAATATCTCTAACTAGAGGCACCCTCAACATAGACTAGTCAATGTAGGAAAAGAAATACTAGGTGAGTGGATAATATCTCCAACACCCCCCTTGAGCACCACTAGGGTGTAAATGATGAATGGGTCTCGACAACGAAGGCCATGTTAGGTACCCATTGTATAATGCATCTAAGAATGAAACACTGAAAACAAAGGAAAGAGGGAAAACCTCATGGGAAACTTGCCCCCCCTCAAAGTACAATACATCAAAAAGAAGAAGGAAGAAAGGAAGTTGCTAAGAAATTGTGTCCTTCACTCCAAGACGATCGCGCATAAGGTGGAACTTTTGCTCAATAATTTTTTTGGTGAATATTTTTGTAGTTTGTTCAGTGGATGGACAATACTGCAAATCGATTATCCTATCGTGTACCAACTCTTTGATGTAATGCATATGGATCTCAATGTGTTTGGTCCATTATTGTTGCACTAGGTCTTTGCAAAACTTGAGAGTACTATGATTGTCACATCAAATGGTAGTCACACAATGAAACTGGATGCCAATCTCGTTGAGGAAGTTCTAAAGCCAAAGTGCCTGAATAGTGACGTTGATCACTCCTTTGTATTGGGCCTCTCCTTATGATAGATCAATAGTTGAATTTTTTTTGCATGACCAACGGATGGGACTAAAACCCAAAATAAGCACGTACCCAGACGTGGACTTGCAATCTACGTTATCTCCAACCCAATCAAAATCGATGAAGCCCATGAGATCCATTGCACAACCTGCTACATAGTGGATCCCATAACTTGTGTTGCCCTCAACATATCTAAGGATGTTCTTTACATCTTTCCAGTGTAGCTCACGCGGCTCCTTCGTGTACCTAGAAACTGCCCCTACTGCATATGAGAGATCCCCACAAGTTATTCATACAAGGTGTTTTCCACCACTGGTGTATCTCCGCCATCCTCAAGATGTACCCTAGACAAAAAGGGTGTGGTTGTCGACTTGCAGTCGATCATGTGGAATCTAACCAAGATTTACGTGGCATAATTAGTCTAATATAGCTTGATGCCTGAAGCATCCTGAAAGATCTTGAGACCAAGGAAATAGTGCAGTGGACCCATGTCCGTCACAAAGAACCTATCATGTATAATTCCTTTGACCACAACAATTGTTGAGGCCGAACTTCCTGTGATCAAGAGGTCATTAACACAAAGAAATAAGTTCAGTAAGGAAACTGAGTTCATCAATGTGTCAACATTTGGATATGATTTGCATCTGACAAATTCTTGAGAGATAAAGTAGGCATCCATCTTTGCATACCATTCTCTAGGTTCTTGGTTGACTCCATAGAGGGACTTCTTCAGTTGACATACTAAGGACGAGTATTGGATGAACCCATATGACTACTCCATGTAAATATCCTCTAAGAGATCCCCATGAAGAAAAGTATTCTTCACATCCATTTGGTGAACTTCCCACCCCCTGGCTACTGCAATGGCAAGATCCAGTCAGATGGAGTCCATCTTTTCTACAAGAGAAAAGGTCTCATCATAGTATATCGTGTGAATCTGTTGAAAACCTTTGGAAAACACTCTTTCCTTATAACGAATCACTTGTTTGTCTGCTTCCTTCTTGGTCTTGTAGACCCATATGCATCTGAAAAGATTCTTGTTAAAAGGAAGTGGAACCAAATCCCAATTCTAGTTCTCAAGGAGAGAGTTATACTCCTCCTACATGGAAACTTCCCAAAAGGGGTTCTCTGCAGCCTCTACATAGTTGTATGGGTTTGAAGCTAGAACCATATAGCAGTGCATGGGAATCATTGGTTTGATAGCTTTGAGTGCATGACTCGAAGGATCCTCAAACTGAGAGCTCCTCCTCCTCTGATCTCTTGGATCCCCCACAAGGTCTCTTGTTTCCTATAGGGTGGTCTATGCCCACTTCAGTATTTTGTAGATTTTAAACTTGTACAATATTTACTGCAAACAGATTTTCAGTAAAAGAACAGAAAATATACAATGACAAATACAAACATTACACGGAGATTTTTCCCCTGGAAACCCAAATTGGGAAAACTAGCATATTCTATATTCATTCATCATGATACATTGTTTACAATACAATATACATATAGGAGCCAACGACATCCAAAACCCTAACCCAATGACCTGGATTATTCCACAACCCTAATTCCTTAACCGAAAATAGAAAACCATCGGCAAAGAAAGCATGTGCCAAAAAACCACCAAAATATGTGACATGTTTCTCGAGGCAGAAAAACCACCTAAATATGTGCCGAAAAACCACCTAAATGTGTTCCATGTATCATTTCTCAAGAAATATATATCTGATGCTAATCATGTTATTGATTTGAATGCGATTCAGGTGGAGCAAGAAAGCGCTTTCCAAGTGCATCTGGTATGCATTCTGGACCAGAAAATCAAACAGCTCTAGAATCGATCCATAGGCCTTGTAAAGGTCCAATGGACCTGGTACGGACCTGAGGACGCTACTTGGGAGTATGAGGATGCAATGCGGGTAGAATACCCACATCTTTTTGAATATTTTTTAAATTTTGTTGTATATGTGTACATAATGCACCGAGGGCAATGCATAAATAAGGGGAGGGGATTGTAATATCCCTAGGCTGAACCCAATTGTAAATGTAAATACAAATGTACTTAAGCTGGGGAGCTATATGATATCATTTTTGCATGCACCATTCATGGCATAGTGCATGCATGTACTGCACAGTAAAATGATGAAGTGTGCACATTCCAGGATACCGCGCGCAACAACTTAAGTGTGCACGATTTTGAGGCCAGGGAGACTTCGTGTATATGTTGTGTTTTATAGGCTGGAGAGCCAATTATTATAAGCTAGGAGGCTTATGTTTGTATTAGGCCAGAGAGCCTAGATGCTAAAGGAAAGTGTGTCTATTTTTGTATATGTCTCATCATTAATATAAAATACATCACTGCACGCAGACCGACCACGATAAAAGAGTATGGGGGACTAAACTCCACTAGTTAGGGAAAGGGGGGGGATAAAATTTAAGAAAAAGGGCTAAGCTAGGGAGCTTAAGCCAAAAAGGAATATTATATTAATATTTCTTAAAGTATAAAGTATCGGTAATTATTTTATCCTAAATTCTAAAGTTGGGGACAAGTGGGACAAATTAGCTCCCAACATGACAAGTGTCAAGTTGGGGACATGCATACATATTGTTTGGACTTAGTTCATTTTCCATCATTCAGCCATTCCATGATCATTCACACACTCATTGAGATATCCTCTGTACTTTCATGTCATTGTACCTGAACCTGTATCCATAGCCATATTTGTTTGTGTAGCTTGTTAACCTGGGAGCTGGACTGAAGAAGCGAGTTGTCAGTCCTGTGGGATATTGAAGAGGCGGGTTGTCAGGCCCGTGAGAAATCTCTCTAGGTGAGAGAATTGTTGGGAATTGATTTCCTAAAGGTGTTAAACTGCAGCTACAGGGCTCTGAGACTTCCTATCCAGCCTGTTGCTGAAGCCCGGAAAGGAAGTGGGGCAGCCAAAGGACTGTTGAGCAGAGAAGGGGCACACTTCCTGGGGTGGGACAAGCATGTGGGGAATGAGGGACTATAGGTTGTTAGTTTGAGTTGGCACCTATGACGGAGTCTTTCCTATTGTCTATGATACATTAGTCTGGTTAGGAATCCCTTTACCTAGGTGGAGTTTAGTCCCAACTCGGGGGTGACCCACTGTTGAGAGTGATGAGTATTGTGGTCTAAGGTTGGGAGGTTCGTGGAAGGTCTGCACGCAGTTGTTAATATTCCTACCAAGATAAGTGTTAATTGTGTGATAAATTACATGCTGCATTATTATTTACGTGTTTATTTTTATGGGTTTATTCCCTGTGTGGTTTATGACTGTATTTATATTTATGGGTATTTCATGTATATGTTGCATGTATATGTTTACTATTATTTCAGTATGAATATGTGCATGTACAGAACATATTTGTCTATTTACGTTTTATATATAAATTTCCACAAGGGTTCTGCGTGTATATGTTTTAATTGTATGCAGTTCAAAAAAATTATGTGGCATAGCTCAGTTGGGTGCTGGGTATGCTACAGTATGTTAAGTAGAGAATGAAAGCATTTCCTGGAGTAGCATGGCCCGACATAGGTGGTCAGGGATGTTACAATATGGTATCAGAGCATATTGTAACAATATATATGTTATATTGTTACATATAATATAATATGAAAGGTGTAACATATTATATGATAAAAAAAATTAATGTGATTTTAATTAGTACATCTACCAAATTACACTATCATTGTTAAACAATTAAATTTGTAACGTGTGAATTGGATAATCTAATACACAATCAATTTCCGTTCGAAGGAGAGGGAATGGGTAACGTTAGCGGTAGGGCCAAGAATTACACTTTTTTATCATATTGCAATGTCTTTCGTGGTGTGTTTTACCTTGCAATCTCGCTTTTCCTTGAATAAATAGTTAGAGGTTGAGATCTCCAAGGATTTAGAGAAACTATGGAGGTGCTCCCCGAGAATTTTTCAATGTAAAACTTGGAAATAATGGAGCAAGAGTCAGTTGCAAGAGTCAATTGCAAGACTCAGTTGCAAGAGTCACTTGCGTAGTTGAACTCTACTTCACTTAATGTAGATCCTAGTTTTTTATGGTTTGTTGTAACTGACTAAGTAGAGTCGTTTCCTATATAATGATGTAATCGGTCCTCATTCAATAATATATATTGTGAGCGTAGCCTCACTGAGTCTTGTTTCTCCAAATTCTAAGTTGGTATCAGAGCAAGGTTGGAGATACGAGAGATCCAGCTCTCTGAGGCGAGATCCGATCTCAAATTGATTTGAAAAATCACCAGTGCTCCCCTGTGTACAGTGTTAGAGGAGTGTCGACGCCCTCACGCTTATGAAATTGAAAATTTCGGAGGTCTTTCACTTCTCGTGAATGCGTCTAAGAGCGCTAAGTGCTAGTGCTCCCCCGTCCATGTGAAAGGAGTGCTATCAACTCTGACCAGCGCCCACCCTGCCATATTACGGTAGCACTAACGATCCCCTGCACGAGTTCAAGGAGTGTTGACTGTTTTGTTTGTGGAAAGTGTGAGTGTGTGAGAAATTGTGAAGCGATATTAGAGGTCAACAAATCGAGGTTTCTCTCTTCCAGATCGAGATCGTTTAATCCCTGATTTTCATTAAAACGGCAGTTCATCAACGGAGATGAGCAATGGCCGTTCTTTTGGGAAAGCATGGGCAGAGTGAGAGGCCAACGGATCGACGTTGATAGCCTGATAGAAGGTTGGAGGGTACTCCAAAATGATTGTTGGATCTGTAGAAGCTTAACGCGGATTCAAAATTGTGATTTCTGAAAGAAGAAGTGCACATTGGGGTACGTTGATGGAGATCTCCATGGGGAAGAGTTTTGCAGAGTGAGTTTGAAGCGTGAGAATTTTTTTTGGAGCATTTAAAAATTGGTGCCACGATTTAAATTAGTGAGTTAAATATTTTTTATAAATCGTGAAGGAGTTAAATTTTTAGATCACTTTATAAATCGTGAAGGAGTTATGAATGGATGAAAGATCATAAATGTGGAGTTATGACTTAAAGGTGGATGTATGTGTATTAGAAAAAAAAAGGTTTCTTTTTTAAGGAATTTATATTATTTTTATACATGAACTATGATTTAAAAGTGGATATTTTTTGTAAGAGAGTAAAACATCTTTGAATCTGCAATTCTAACTAGAGATCAAAGAGGTTGAGGAGATATGAACTGCATTGGATCAAGAGATCCATTACAGAGCCAAGGTAGAGATGGATTAGTGGATCCGAAGACAGAGCGACGGACTGCTCATCACTTGATGAAATTTTTACATATTCTTGGTGATTCATTGCAGAGAATATCTTGCAGCGATGGCGAATCCGCTGGAATAGACCTACCTCAACGAAACCAACAAATTAGATGGATCGAATTTCATTAATTGGAAATTCAAAATGCAAACTCTGATGGAAGGCTATGGTGTCTGGACCATTGCGAAGGGAGATGAAGCAAAACCTGATGTGGCTGCCGGTGCGACAGCGGCACAGATCCAAGATTGAGATAAGCGCAAAAACAAGGCAAAGGTATTGTTGCGTATGTCTATTAAAGATAGCATAATTCCACATAGAGAAGCTAAAACTTCTGTTGAAACGTGGACAGCGCTTAAATATTTATATGAAACTAGCAACACAAATCGCATTTTATTCCTGAAAACTAAATTGCTAGGCATTAAGATGGATGGAAATGAATCTATTAGTTCATTTTTGGGTCTCATTAAAGAGGTGAAAGACAAGATAGGAAATATAGAAGAAACAATTTCCAGAAATTATCTTGTCACTATTACCTTAAATGGTATGCTAGAAGATTATCAGATGTTCATAACAAGTCTCCCAGCAAGGGAGAAACCTCCTACTTTTGAAGAATTGACAGGAATTTTGTTGCAAGAGGAAGAGAGGTGCGGGAATCTATTCAAATCTGGCACTGTGGTCAAATAAGAGATCCCCGAGAGGGAGATCGGGAGAAAGAGGAAGAGGAGGTCGTTCATCACAGAGAAGACAATCCCCAAGGCCAAATCAAGGTATGCCCTCTAACAGGAATGAGTCAAAGAGTTGTTTTTATTGTGGTCGACCTGGACATATTGTTAAATATTGTCATAAGAAGAAGAGTGATGAGGCTAGGAATAAACCTAGAACACATTCAGGTCATTATGCAGAAAAATATTCAAATCATGATCTCAGGTTGTTTATTGCTAGTGATGAGATTGATGAACCCCCGAATTTTGATTCACGGGATCTTAGGTTGTTTGTGTCTAACACTGCTTTATCTACTGAAATGGATGATTTTGATGTCTGGTTTGTGGATTCTGGAGCATCAATACATATGACATGTAATAAGATGTGGTATACTAATTTTAAAGAAACATGGAATGGAGCCATCATATATCTTGGAGATGACCGCGCTCATCAGATCAAGGGATACAGAGACATTCCTGTGGAATTACCGAATGGTACCGTTCTTCACATTCACAATGTGGTGTATGTATCAAGGATAAATAAAAAATTTGATCTCTGTGTCCACCATTATAGATCAGAACTTGAAGGTTGAATTCTTCAAGAATTATTGCATAGTGAAGGATCTGTTGGACCAATTCAAAACTGTTGCAATGGGAGTCAGAATAGAAGGCCTATACAACCTTGATGTTACCAGCAAAGCACATCACACACTGACTTATGCAACTATGCCAACAGAGAGTCTTTGGCATCAAAGGTATGGCCACATCAATCATCTTGATTTATTGTTATTACAGAAAAAGAATATGGTTGAAGGACTTCCCATGTTAAAGAATGAGAATGTTGCTTGTGATGGATGTGCATTAGGAAAGATGCAGAGAGATGAATTCCCCTCTAATCTTGATGGGAAAAAGAGAGATGTTTTAGATCTTGTGCATACTGATGTTTGTGGGCCTATTTAGACTAGGTCTTTAGGAAGTGCATTTTGCTTTTTGTTATTTATTGATGATTGCATGAGATACACATGGGTTTATTTCCTTAGAAGAAAAAGTGATGTTTTCGAGTACTTTAAGGAATTCAGAACCATGGTGGAAAAGCAGACAGGAAAATCCATCAAAATCCTCCGTTCAGATCAAGGGGGAGATTATAAGTCAGGGGACTTCATCAAATATTGCAAAGATCATGGAATAATACAATAGTTTAC
>SNQJ01S0100284.1:3381-17077 GCA_010110895.2 Picea sitchensis | reverse complement strand
CTTTAAGGAATTCAGAACCATGGTGGAAAAGCAGACAGGAAAATCCATCAAAATCCTCCGTTCAGATCAAGGGGGAGAGTATAAATCGGGAGACTTCATCAAATATTGCAAAGATCATGGAATAGTACAGTAGTTTACAGTACCTCACACTCCACAGTAGAACGGAGTCGTTGGAAGGAAAAACAGAACTCTGGTAGAGTGTGCACGCAATATGATGAAAGGTAAGAATCTCTCAAATTCATTTTTGGCTGAAGCCATAAATATTGCAGTTTATTTAAAGAATAGAAGTCCAACAAGGTGTCTTGATAATGTTACTCCTTTCGAAGCCTTGTATGGTTCCAAACCTGCAGTTCATAATTTGAAAGTATTTGGATGTAAGGATTTTTCTCATATTCCAAAGGAGAATGGAAAGAAATTGGATGCTAAAGCTATTAAATGTATTTTCATAGGGTATTGTTCTGAATTCAAAGAATACAAATTGTTTGATCCTTCTACTCACAAAGTATTTGCGAGTAGAGATGTACTTTTCCATGAGCAGGAAGCAGGAAATCATGACAACAACAGTCATGAGGAATGGCATAGACGTCTTGATGAAGGAGTTAAAGAAGAGCAGCAACAACCATCACAAGAACAACCACAACTGCAATGATAGTAGAAGAAACAACAAGAAGGACTCAGTAATATGGACACTTCAAGTAGTCACAGTTCACCTAAAGGCGAAGACAAATCTTCACAAAGTGGGGAGGAAGATAATCAGTTAAGAAGATCTTCACGACAGGTTCGGCTCCCTGAGAGGTATAGAGACTATGCCCTAATGAGTAGCATTTCAAATTTCATAGAACCCATGAGTTTTGATGAAGCCAATGAACATGATGAATGGCGAAATGAAATGAAGGAAGAATATGAATCTACAATGAAAAATAATACTTGGGAATTGACTGAATTTCCTAAACATAAAAATCCCATTAGATGCAAATGGATATACAAACCCAAATTTAAATCAGATGGTAGTATAGAAAAATATAAGGCTAGACTGGTGGCAAAGGGGTATTCACAAAAAGAAGGTATTGATTATGTTGAAACATTTGCACCAGTAGCTAAATTGACTACTATCAGATTGTTAATTGCTTTAGCTACAAAGTATCATTGGAAGCTACACCAATTAGATGTTAAATCTGCATTTTTGAATGGTGAGTTAAAGGAGGAGATTTACCTTACTCAACCTGAAGGGTTTGTGGAACAAGGGCAAGAACACTTAGTGTGTAAGTTAAGGAAAGCATTGCATGGACTAAAACAGACACCTAGGTCATGGTATGAGAAAATATACTCTTTCTTTCTTCAATAGGGCTTTNTTGTTGAAAAGGGGCCAGAACACTTAGTGTGTAAGTTAAAGAAAGCATTGTATGGACTAAAACAGGCACCTAGGTCATGGTATGAGAAGATAGACTCTTTCTTTCTTCAACATGGTTTTATGAGGAGCAAAAGTGATCCAAATATGTATACCAAATTTGATGAGCAGGGGTATATAGTATTGATTTCATTATATGTTGATGATTTGATAATTACAGGAAATGTAGAGAAATTAATTGATGAAATCAAGGAGCAGTTGTCACAAGTTTTTGAAATGAAAGATCTTGGTGAGTTACATTACTACCTAGGTCTTGAATTTTGGAGAAATGCAGGCCAAACCTTTGTTTGTCAAAGTAAGTATGTCAGAGAAGTACTTAAGATATTTAAAATGGATTAGTGTAAATCTTCTATTGTTCCCATGCAGAAGAATGTGAAACTTTCTTGTGATGATGGTTTGAAGGAGTTGAATGGCACTATGTATAGACAGATGGTGGATAGTTTGAATTATCTTACCACAACCAGCCCTGATATTTCATATTCTGTGAGTGTGTTAAGTCATTTTATGGCGAAACCTCATGAAATTCATTGGAATGCAGCAAAGGCGGTACTCAGGTATCTAAAACGAACACTTTATTATGGTATTAAATATATTGATGCATCTAATGTTGAGTTGATAGGTTATTCATATTATGGTTGGGCTGGCAATCCAGATGATCGAAGATCAACCACTGGATATGCGTTTGGCATTGGATCTGGGATTGTTTCATGGAGCAGTAAAAAGCTGCCTACTGTATCTTTGTCTTCTACTGAAGCAGAATATAAAGCCTTGTGTGCAGCAACTTGTGAAGTTGTTTGGTTGAGAAGACTTCTTCAAGATGTTGGAGAAGAACAAAAGGAACCTACAATGATCAAATGTGATAATCAAAGTTCAATCAAGCTGGCGAATAATTCGATTTATCATGCAAGGAAAAAGCATGTTGATGCTCAGTTTCATTTTGTTAGAGAAAAGTTGTAGTCCAATGAAATAGCTATTATGTATTGTAATACTTGTGAAAATGTTGTTGATATTTTCACTAAGCCTCTTGGAAAGATTAAGTTTGAGTTGTTTAGGGATATGTTAGGTGTAGAAGTCAATCCATTCTCCATTAAGGGGGAGACTTGGAAATAATGGAGCAAGAGTCAGTTGCAAGAGTGAGTTGTGTAGTTGAACTCTACTTCACTTAATGCAGATCCTAGTTTTATGTGGTTTGTTGTAACCGACTAAGTAGATTTGTTTCCTATATAATGATGTAATCAATCCTCATTCAATAATATAGATTGTGAGTGTAGCCTCACTGAGTGTTGTTTCTCCAAATTCTAAGTGTAAACACTAAAACCAAAATGGTTAGTTTACTAAAAAAAACTTGGTGACATATGGAAGACCTTTATCCAATAAAGATTGCATTATTCCATACACAAAAACTACTATGATCATTTATAGTTATCCATTTGTGACTCTAATAACTTTGTTTGTGAGTTTTCAATTTCATAAAATAATAGCTAATAAAAGTTAATTTAAACTTTAAACAGGAAAAAAATTATTAAAAAATAGTTGTTTTAATTGTTTTTTCCGTACTGAATGCTCTACATCCAAGCTGGAAAAAAAAGAAGATAACAATAAAACTGCTATGATAATTTATAGTTATCCATTTGTGACTCTAATAACTTTATCTGTGAGTTTTCAATTTCATAAAATAATAGCTAATAAAAGTTAATTTAAACTTTAAACAAGAACAAAATTATTAAAAATTTTAATTGTTTTTTCCGTACTGAATGCTAGACATCCAAGCTAGCAAAAAAAGAAGATAACAATAAAACTGCTTTGATAATTTATATTTATCCATTTGTGACTCTAATAACTTTGTCTGCGAGTTTTCAATTTCATAAAATAATAGCTAATAAAAGTTAATTTAAACTTTAAATAGGAAAAAAATTATTAAAAAATAGTTGTTTTAATTGTTTTTTCGTACTGAATGCTCTACATCCAAGCTGGAAAAAAAGAAGATAACAATAAAATTCCAGACTTCAACATTTTCAAAATTAGTTGTTCTAATTATTTTTTTAAAGCCCTACATTCAAGTTAGAAAAAAGAAGATAGCAATAAAATTCCAAACTTCAACATTTTCAAAAATATATTAAAAAATAGTTGTTTTAATTGTTTTTTCCGTAGTGAATGCTCTACATTTAAGATGGAAAAAAGAAGATAACAATAAATTCCAGACTTCAACATTTTCAAAATTAGTTGTTCTAATTGTTTTTTTAAAGTCCTACATTCAAGTTAGAAAAAAGAAGATAGCAATAAAATTCCAAATTTCAACATTTTTAAAAGCATTAGCCAATTTTATTTACTTTGTTTTTTCAATAGGTTTTTTTCCAAATGTCAATTTTTATTATATGTTTTTCATTTATTGAATTATTATTCTACAAGTATTGTTTATAAGTTTAATATATGTTTTATCATTTATTAGTATAGATTTATTTTAATTTTAGATTTATCATGTAACAGGAGGGATGAAACTTTTAGAAGTCTAAAGATTTTTTTAATTAAAAAAAAGAATTTATCTCAAAGAATTTTATCACTCTCAATACATAATAGATATGGAGTAAAGATGAGTTTAGACTAGTTCTTACTATATATGTCACTTGTGGACTCCATGTTGAAGGCCACGTGTTGGCTCCACATATCTCTCTAATATACTAATACTCAATAGCACAACACACCATTGAAGTTACACATCTCCCTCATAGTGGGATGTAGAAAAGCAAATTTTTTACTTACAATTACTTTATATATAGATAGATAGATAAAAAGATAAATTTGATATAAAAATATTTTACTTAATTGAAATAATGTATTTAAATTATCCCCGGCCACTCATGTCCGACCATGCTACTCCAGAAAATGCTTTCATTCTCTACTTAACATACTGTAACATACCCAGCACCCAACTAAGCTATGCCACATAAATTTTTCGAACTGCATGCAATTAAAACATATACACACAAAACTCTTGCGGAAATTTATATATAAAATGTAAACAGACAAATATGTTCTGTACATGCACGTATTCATACTAAAATAAAAATAAACATATGCATCCAGCATATACAGGAAATACCCATAAATATAAATACAATCATAAACCACACAGGGAATAAACCTATAAAAATAAACACCTAAATAATAATGCAGCATGTAAATTATCACACAATTAACACTTATCTTGGTAGGAATATCACCAATTGCGTGCAGACCTTCCATGAACCTTCCAGCCTTAGACCACACTACTTATCACTCTTAACAGTGGGTCACCCCCGAGCTGGGAGTAAACTCCATCCAGGTAAAGGGATTCCTAACCAGGCTAATGTATCATAAACAACAGTAAAGACTCTGTCACATGTGCCAACTCAAACTAACATCCTATAGTCCCTCATTCTCCACATGTCTGTCCCACCCCAGGAAATGTGCCCCTTCTCTGCTCAACAGTCCTTTAGCTGCCCCACTTCATTTTCGGGCTTCTGCAACAGGCCGGACAGGAAGTCTCAGAGCCCTGTAGTTGCAGTTTAGCACCTTCACGAAATCAATTCCCAACAATTCTCTCACCTAGAGAGATTTCTCACGGGCCTGACGACCCACCTCTTCAACATCCCACGGGCCTGACAACCCACTTCTTCAGTCCAACTCCCAAGCTAACCAGCTACACAAACAAATATGACTATGGATACAGGTTCAGGTACAATGACATGAAAGTACGGAGGATAGCTCAATGAGTGTGTGAATGATCATGAAATGGATGAATGATGGAAGGAATGATGGAAAATGAGCTAAGTCCAAACAATATGTATGCATGTCCCCAACTTGACACTTTTCATGTTGGGAGCTACTTTGGTCCACTTGTCCCCAACTTTGAAACTTATGATAAAATAATTACCCATACTTTATACTTTAAGAAATATTAATATAATATTCATTTTTGGCTTAAGCTCCCTATATTAGCCCTTTTTCTTAACTTTTAGCTCCCCCCCCTCTTTCCCTAACTAGTGGAGTTTAGTCCCTCATACTATTTTATCGTGGTCGGTCTGCGTGCAACGATGTATTTTATATTAATGATGAGACATATACAAAAATACGTGCACTGGCCTTTAGCATCTAGGCTCTCTGGCCTAATACAAACATAAGCCTCCTAGCTTAAAAAAACTGGCTCACCAGCCTATAAAACACAACAAATACACAAAGCCTCCATGGCCTAAAAATCGTGCGCACTTAAGTTGTTGCACGTGGTATCTTGGAATGTGCACATTTTATCATTTTTTTGCGTAGTACATGCACGCATTATGCCATGAAAGGTGCATACAAAATTGATATCAAACAGCTCACCATCTTAAGTACATTTGTATTTACATTTACAATTGGGTTTGGCCTAGGGATATAACAATCCCCTCCCCTTATTTATGCATTGTCCTCAATGCATTATGTACACATTTACAACAAAATTTCAAAAATCCTCAAAAAGATGTGGGTATTCTACCCGCATTGCATCCTCATGCTCCCAAGTAATGTCCTCAGGTTCGTACCAGGTCCATTGGACCTTTACAATCCCTATGGCTCGATTCCATAGATATTTGATTTTCCGGTCCATAATGCATACCAGATGCACTTGGAAATCTCTTTCTTGCTCCACCTGAATCACATTCCAATCAATAACATGATTAGCATCAGGTATATATTTCTTGAGCAATGATGCATGCAACACATTATGAACAGACATAGATGCAGGAAATGCAATCATATAAGCTATTGGACCAATCCTCTCCAGGATTTCAAACGACCCACAATAGCAAGATGTCAACTTTGAACAATTTCCCAACTTCAGGGAACTTTTGTTGGCTTTCACTTTCAAGAATACATGGTCCCCAACTTTAAATTCCATGTGAGTTCTGCTCTTATCAGCATAGCTTTTCTGCATGTCTTGGGAAGCCTTTAAATTTTTCTTTAATTTCAACATTTGCTCCTTCATTTCCCTGAGTAAACCTGGCCCAACCATTGCTCTATCTGATGAGTTATCCCAGCTTACCGGTGTGTTGCACTTTATGCCATAAAGTTCTTCAAATGGACTCATCTTTAGAGATGCTTGGTACTCATTGTTATAAGCAAGCTCTACCAAGTGTAGGTAGTCTTCTCATTTTCATGGTTTATCCATCACATATATCCTCAACATATCCTCAATCACTTGATTCACCCTCTCTGTTTGTCCATCTGATTTTGGATGATAAGTTGTACTAAAATTCAAATTTGTTCAAAATCCATTAAATAATCCTTTCCAAAAATTTGAAGTAAATTTTGGATCTCTGTCAAACACAATTGTCTTGGGTATGCCATGTAATCTAGCAATTTATCTCATATAAATATCAACAATGTTGGCTGCCTTGTGAGTGAGCTTAACTGGAATAAAATGAGCAGCTTTAGTAAGCTTATCCACCACTACCATAATAGAAAAATGTTGCTTGTTTGTTCTGGGAAGTTTGGTGATGAAATCCATTGTTACAAATTCTCATTTCCACTCAGGAATGGGTAATGGTTGTAGCAAACCAGCTAGGTGTCTATGCTAAGCTTTTACCTTTTGACATTCCAAACATTTGGCATTAAAATCAGCAACTTCTTTCTTCATTCCTAGCCAATAATATTGGCTCTTGACAGCTGCAATAGTTTTATGATAACCTGGGTGCCCAGCATAAAGTACATTATGCATTTCTCCCAATATCATATTTTTCAATTCATGGGAATTTGGTACATAAATTATTCCCCTATGCATGACAAGTTCATCATTATCTAGCTTGTATTCTTCAATTTTTTGTTGCAAATTACGTTGTAGTAATTTTTCCACTAATTCCTTGTATTACAAATCTGATTCGGTAGCCTCTATAATTTTGTCCTTCAAATATGATTGGTACATGCTAATGGTTGTAGCATGAAATTCATGCACTCTTTTGTTGAGTGCATCAGTCACTTTGTTCTCTTTCCCCTTGATATGCTTTATATCAAAGTCGTATTAACTGAGAAATTCTAACCATCTGTTTTTCCTAGCATTTAGATTTGGTTGATCAAATAAATATTTCAGAAAATCATGGTCTATCCTCAGTTCAAACCTTTTCCCCATGAGGTACTTTCTTCATTTCCTCAAGGCATGCACTATGTCTACCAACTCCAAATCATGAGTGGCATAGTGTCTTTCATGCTCCTTCAACTTCCTTGATTCATAACATATAACAAACCCATTATGTCTAAGGATTCCACCAAGTCCTTCTTTACATGCATTTGTGCATACAATGAAGTCTTCATTTGGGTCTGTAATCCTTAGTATTGGAGAACTTGTCAATAATTGTTTCAAGTGTTGGAAACTCTTTTCACAATCCAATGTCCACTGAAACTTCACACCCTTGTTTTATAAGGAAGTGATTGGGTGTGCAATCTTTGAGAATCCTTCAATAAATATCCTATAGTAGCATGCAAGGCCCATGAATGATCTGACCTCTGTCACATTCTTTGGTGCTGACCATTCTCTAATGGCTTCTATCTTCTCAAGATCCATTCCTATCCCATCCTTTGAAATGATATGTCCCAAATAATGAATTTTCTTCTGATAAAATGAGCACTTGTTCAATTTGGCATACAACTGATGCTCCCTTAATACTTCCAAAACCATCATCAAATGATGCTCATGCTCTTCTTCTGACTTGGAATATAAAATAATGTCATCCAAAAAGACAATGACAAACTTGTCTAAATATTCTCGGAAAACACCATTCATTAAGCACATGAAAGTAGTTGGTGCATTTGAAAACCCAAATGGTACCACAGTGAACTCATAATGACCATACCTTGTCCTCAAGGAGGTCTTGTTGATATCTTCCTTTTTAACCCTTACCTGATGGTATCTTGACCTGAGATCTATCTTTGAAAATATATTTTCATCCTTCGATTGATCAAAGAGATCATCAATCCTTGGCAGAGGACACTTGTTCTTTACAGTCACTTTATTCAATTGTCTAAAATCAATGCACAATCTTAATGTCCCATATTTCTTCTTCATGAACAATAATGGGGCACCCCAAGGTGACACACTTGGGCGTATATACCCCTTCTTATTAAATTCTTCAAGCTACATTTGCAACTCCTTCAGCTCTGGTGTACTCATTCTGTAAAGAGTTTTTGACATTGGAGCTACTCTAGGCATTAAATCTATAGAGAAATCAATATCTCTCTTTAGGGGTAGTCCTGGTACTTCCTTGAACACATCTTCAAACTCTTTCAGGACTACATGATCCTCCAAATTTTTCACCTTATCTTTAGGTGTCTCTTCCATATGAGCTGCAAATATTTGACACCATTTTCTGTAACATTTCTTCAGCTGCAATGCTGAAATTTCTCTGATGGTTACTGCCCTGGGAATTCCCTGCATTTTCCTTAGGTTCCCTTCCTCATCCAAGCAAGTAAATTCCTTGTTATGATAGTCTAGGATAACATCATGTTGGTCCAACCAATTCATCCCAAATAGACAGTCATAGGAACCTAAAGGCAAGATGTTCAAATCTTCCTTGGTGCTCAGTCCATTCATGTCCATAAGACATGAATTAACCATCTCATTAACTTTTCTTTTGGATCTGGTAGCCAACTACACCAACCAAGATTTTTCATGCTTGCTTCTTGGAAAATGCAAACTTTCCAACATCTTAGGATCTATATAACTATGACTAGCTCCTGAATCAATTAAAATAGCAATGGTTTGGTTATTGATCATACCTTCCACTTCAATCATATGTGACTGATACTCTTCTTGTGTGTTGTCCAGGGCTGCATAGATCCTTGGTACATTTCTGTCCATATCCTCCATTATTTCATCTTGGTGTACATTGTGAACAATCCTCACTTTTTCACCTCTATGGGGACAATCTCTAAACATATGATCTCCTTTACAACCCCAACATTGAATAGGTGGTTGCCTTGGCCTTTGACCCCCTGTCTCAATCATTTTGGGTTCTCTAGAAGGTGGTTGTCCCTGAGTATTATTTCTGAAGAATGGTGGCTTAGTCCCCTTCTTCCTCTGATCCGTCTTGAATTTATTTTTGTCTTCCCAAGATTTTTGGAAAGTTTCTTTTTGCTAATCATATAGGCATTTAGCTCG
This sequence comes from Picea sitchensis, assembly GCA_010110895.2. NCBI lineage: Eukaryota > Viridiplantae > Streptophyta > Pinopsida > Pinales > Pinaceae > Picea > Picea sitchensis. Next base: position 7,505 of record SNQJ01S0100284.1, on the reverse strand, counting down.
CCTTATGGTCTCCTCCAATGCTTTGGGATCATCATACTATATTTTGTCACTGATGAATGATGGAAATCCACTCAAATACCTTTGAATCTTAACTGTCTCATCCTTAATGAAAGAAACATACTTCAACAGTTCCAAAAACTTTCTCTCATATTCATCTATGGTCATACTCTCAAGCTTGAGTTCAAAGAACTCTTTCATTTTCTTGTCATAGTATCTCTTAGTCAAGTATTTCTTTCTAAAATACTTCTTGAATTCTCTCCAAGTAACACTTTTCTCTTTAATGCGTTGCACCTGCACAAGTTGATCCCACCACATGGATGCCTTTCCCTTGAGTTGATAAATGACAATTCTACCTTTCCATTCCTATGAACTCTATGTTGATCATGATCGGATATATTTGTTGTTAACTCTGCAAAATGTGCAGCCAACAAAACTTTGTCAGGCTAATTGTTTCAACAATCTCATGAAAAATTTGAACCATTCTGGTTCAATAATATATCATAACTCTTTCTTCTGATTTTATGAGAAATTGAATGTCCAGATCAATTTTTTGGGTGGATAATTATATTCTATTATCCAAGACCATTCCAACGCCTGCTCCCATTCCTAATTCTGATTCTTGAGCAGAAAGTTATGGTTATTTGAAAATTGTCCATTAATTTTTTTGTTCACTCTTCAACTTGGTGCAACTCTGCGCTGTAATTATGCATTTTTGCACCTACTCCATTGGAGTTTTCGTAGGAGCTCAATTGGTTCATATTTTTCATATATTGTTAAACCTTTCATATTATAATATGGTACCAGTTCAACCTCTACAACAACAAATCATTGTAGTTTGACATTTCTAGGACGAATTTTTCCCAAACTCAAGTCACGAATTGAGAATTATAATTTGTAATTATGCATTTTTGCACCTACTCTATTGGAGTTTTCGTAGGAGATGAATTGGTTCATATTTTTCTTATATTGTTACACCTTTCATATTATAATATGGTACCATTTCAACCTCTGCAACAACAAATCATTGCGGTTTGACATTTCTGGGATGAATTTTTCCCAAACTCAAGTCACAAATTGAGAATTATAATTTGTAATTATGCATTTTTGCACCTACTCCATTGGATTTTTCGTAGGATATCAATTGGTTCTTATTTTATATATATTGTTACACCTTTCATATTATAATATGGTACCAGTTCAACCTCTGCAACAACAAATCGTTGCAGTTTGATATTTCTGGGACGAATTTTTCCCAAACTCAAGTCACGAATTGAGAATTTTAATTACTAATCTCGCTCCAACTGTCATGTCTTTAATGTAACTTAAAATTCGACAAATTTCAAGTCTGAATTTGCTAGAACAGATATTAACTCAATAATATCTCACCACTTTGCTGAATTTCTCAATTCCGCATGAATTTAACAACAGAAAATGGGGCTTTTCCCAATTCCTTCCAATTGTTGTTACTTTTTACAATGTACGCTCTACAAACTAAAATTTGACCATTTTGAAATCAATCATCTGTGACATTTTGTTTCAAATCAACTTGCTCGGCCCATCGAGGCTCAGTGTTGAAAACTGAAGCTCTGATACAACAGCGGAAAACCAACGAATTTCCGCGATATTTTATATTGTTTGAAGGTCATAATTTTGCAGCGTGTTTTTGAGGCTCTTAAGAGAGTTTTTAGGTACTCAAAAACCATCAGAACAGAGTGTATTAAGGTACACTATGTCTCTGTAGCTCAAGTAAAATAGCTCGGAGAGATCTTTCTAATGGTGTAAATCGTTCGTCAAACGAAGCTTTTATAAAAAAAATTACAACACAAATAGTGAAGGGTAAATTTTAAGACCCAACTAACTTCAAAGAGCCATAACGTTCTACTCCGGAATCCAATTGAGGCCCAGGAGAAGTCAATGGAAATTTATTGAACCATAGAAGACATTCCTAGAGCTGAATTAAATTTTTGGGCATGCTAAAAGTGTTTAAAATGGCAAAGAATGTACCTGTAGCATTCCAGACCAAAAACACGAATTGGCCTAAAACTTCAACATGTTGTAACTAGCATCCCGGAACCCAAAAAAAGGTAAAACTTGGACAAAGTGTCCATAATATGTATATGAATAAACCCAATTGAGATCCTATGAAAAATCCAATCAAGTAGGTGCAAAAATGCATAATTACATCACGGATTTGCGCCAAGTTGAAGAGTGCAAAAGAATTAACGGGCAATTTTCAAATAACCATAACTTTTTGCTCAAGACGCATAATTGAGCATGGGAGTAGGCGTTGGAAATGTATTGGATAGTAGAATATAATTATCCACCCAAAAAAATTATTTGGGCATTCAATTTCTCAAGAAATCAGAAGAAAGAGTTCTGATATATTGTTGAACCAGAATGGTTCATATTTTTCATGAGATTGTTGAAACAGTTAGCCTGACAAAGTTTTGTTGGCTGCACATTTTGTTGAGTTAACAACAACTATATCAGATCAGGATCAACACAAAGTTTAGAGGAATGGAATATGCACATGGCACTTTCAGTCAGGAAGATGAGATCAGAGGGATGGATGTTTATTTGGGCATTGAAGGAACAAACTCCAATGGACATGGAGAAGGAAGGGATGAAAAAATGAATATGGTAGATACCATTAAAAATTTGGAGAAGGATGTTCAAAGCCATAAATATGATAATGAAAGGATTATGAGAGCCAAGGAGCGGAAAGATAACTTCAACATTACGTTAATGCAAAGCTTGAATAGAATAGAAAAGAAATTGGATGAGAGTGGCTCAAGTAAATCAGGAAGTCACAAGTCTCCTGATGAGAAAATAAGAACAAGAAGTGTTAGCAAACATCACCATCACTCCCTTAGGCATTCGAATAAGAAAGAAAACAACAGCTCAATTTCATCCCCTATCAAGAAGCATAGGAGGTCTAGGGTGGATGACCTACAAGGAGAAATGAACAAAATAAAACCTCATACATTTGATGTTGAGCACAAGAAGGATGAAGATGCAGAGACATGGTTGTTGGGCATGAGAAAGTATTTTCAATTGCATAATTATTCTTCTCATGCAGAAGGTAGAATTGACATCTATCAACTCAAGGGAAAGTCATCCATGTGGTGGGATCATCTTGTGCAAGTGTAGCGCATTAAAGAGAAAAGTGTTACTTGGAGAGAATTCAAGAACTATTTTGAAAAGAAATACTTGACTAAGAGATATTATGACAAGAAAATGAAAGTTCTTTGAACTCAAGCTTGGGAGTATGACCATAGATGAATATGAGATAAGGTTTTTGGAATTGTTGAAGTATGTTTATTTAATCAAGGATGAGACAATTAAGATTCAAAGTTATTTGAGTGGATTGTCATCATTCATCAGCGACAAAATACAGTATGATTATCCCAATATATTTGAGGAGACCATAAGGCAAGCTAAATGCCTATATGATCAGCAAAAAGCAAGGCCAACTTTCCAAAAAGATTGGGAAGACAAAAAGAAATTCAAGATGGATTAGAGGAAGAAGGGGACTAAGCAACCATTCTTCAGAAATAATGATCAGGGACATCCAACTTCTAGAGAACCCAGAACGATTGAGACAAGGGGTCAAAGGCTAAGGCAGTCACCTATTCAATGTTGGGGTTGTAAAGGATATCATATGTTTAGAGATTGTCCGCACAGAGGTGAAAAAGTGAGGACTGTTCACAATGTACAGAAAGATGAAACAATGGAGGACATGGGTATAAATGTACCAAGAATCTATGCAGCCCTGGACAACAAGCAAGCAGAGTTTTAGTCACATATGATTGAAGTGGAAGGTATGATAAACAACCAAACCATTGTTATTTTAATTGATTCAGGAGCTAGTCATAAGTATATAGATCCTAATATGGTGGAAAGTTTTCATTTTCCAAGAAGAATGCATGGAAAATCTTGGTTGGTGCAGTTGGCTACCAGAGCCAAAAGAATAGTTAATGAGATGGTTAAGTAATGTCTTATGGACTGAGCACCAGGGACGATTTGGACATCTTTCCTTTAGGTTCTTATGACTGTCTAATTGGGATGGATTGGTTGGACCAACATCATGCTATCCTAGACTGTCATAACAAGGCATTTACTTT
>SNQJ01S0100283.1:30900-50497 GCA_010110895.2 Picea sitchensis | reverse complement strand
TGTTGGATACCTATGAACATAATGGGTCGGCTCGTGATGAGACCTCCCATCCTCTTGGTTAGGTATTTTTTATTATTATTTTTCTTACGGTCCCTTTAGTTTCTTATCGAGAGGCTTTTTTTATTTCCTTCTTGGGGATCCCCTGGGCGAATCATCTCTAGGTTTTATTTCCTATGGATTTTATCTTTTACCAGATGCTTTTACCCCCTGGGCCTTTAGCCCCTTCTTCCCACAAGACAAAGTGTAACCCTAAAAGGTCATCCTAATGGTCAGACTAGGGGAATGGGATAGATGTGCGGGGTGTAAGATGTAAAATGATAAAATGGTGGGAGTGGACGATGGTTCTACAAATCCCCCTTGGTGGCTAACCAAAACCCATGAATATCAACTTGCTAAGTCACCTAATCAATCACCCCAGCAATGGTCAAGTGGATTAGTGTAAGATCCAAGCAGTCATCAGAAATGAAAGGAACCTAATGCATGTATAAGAGGGTTATAATGATCAAATATGACACATACCATGATACCTTGGACCAATTACCTCATGGAGCAAGAAGAGTCCTCTCGATGCAAGTCCAAGCCGGTGGTGATGGAAGCCGCTACTGGCGGCCGGGACAAATGTGAAGGAAGAAATATGGGCCCTCAGGCCATGCTTTCGGTCAATCCATCTCGATTACTCCATGTCTAGGACCTATAAGGCCTTGAGACGTGATCTCCCTGGATATCCATAGATATCGGGGATAACAACCCCTACTCATTATGTCATTCTATACTTTGTCTTTTTTCCCATTGTCTCATTACTTCCGTTTTCCCCCTTAAGAGCCACTTAACCATTTTTCCTTTATTCTTTTCCATGTTCCACATTCATTTCCCTTTTCTTTTATTTTCCCATTTATTTTTATTTTTCTTTCCATATTTCTTTATCTCATTTTTTCCTTTCTTTTCCCTTTTCCCTTTCCCAAATTTCCGTAATTCCTTTATTTCTCATATATTTATTTTCATTTTCCATATTTCACATAACTCCATTATTTACTTCTCGGACTTAGTTTTATTTACTATGGATTACCGCGGGTTTGCGGGTTGTTGATATTTCTTAAGAGTATGTGCTACCTCCGCTACCCTCACAATGCGCTTTGACTTCCACCACCTTCATAATGCACCCAACTCTTTTTACTACTCTCTACTATGTAACTTCTCCAACACTTAACCAAATATATGAGTTACCGTGGGTTCACGAGTTCGTGGGTTGGTGAGGTTTGGTGATGTTTATTTCATGTTATATGATTCCATCCGACAGATTCTCAAGACTTAGAATATTTTACAACTTCTTACCTCTCCTCTCCACTTCACCTACACTTAGAATTTTCACACTCATTTCTTACTATGTATTACAGCGGGTGACTTCCTCACCTCTGCATTCACGTAAACCTGCGAACCTGCCATATTATTTTAATAATATTTTTTCCTATCCTAGGGTTATATGAGGAACATCTCAAGTGACACATGATACTTTCTTAACCAATGATATACATCCACATGGAATTTAATGGATGGTGCCACATGGCAACTAAATAATGGAGACACGTGGCAACATACAAAAGTGAAACATGGAGTGATTTTATTGGATGACATATGGAAGATTCTTATGGAGAAAATTGTACAACAAGGTGATGACATGTGGAAACATTTTGTTGGGTGACTCATCATTTATGATTGGGCATACAAAATTATTATAATATTCAACAATTTTCCAATGGTTGAATCCTCCAAGCTCCATGGTTCCTTCTCTTCTTGTGTTTCTTGCTAAATTAGTATCAAACCTTAGTTTATATATTAAGTAATATAATATCCCAATGCATGTGGGATAGACTTTAAAACCAAACATTCGAATTTTATGAAGGGAAGCATGAAATTCATCAAAGGGCCCACATTTTTCCCATCACATGGTACGATTGCTTGGTGGTGGTGTTGATCTTGGAATACATCCTTGAGCTTTCGGGTGTCGGAGTCGCACAAAATTTATACCGTTGGAAGGTGACTGCATCATAGAATATGGTAGTATAGGTTTCAAGTGCTTAGAATTTGATGCATTTTTCTCATAAATTAAAATGTTGTGGATGCATTTTTAATGGACCTACATGACAACCCAACTTCATGAGCTCATATCTTGAGATCCAGAATTCCAAATTTCACTCAAGAGGACTAGTTGGAAATATGAGACAATGAATATCAAATCATAAGTGGTTTACATGGATAAAAATTTGGTTTTCACTTCCATAAAATTAAAATTACAGTTGTCCTTCTTTAGTGGAGAATTAATTAAATGTTAAAAAAATAAAAGCAATGAAAACTTTATTAAAGGGAGAGGGACCCACTTTCAATATACTTGTATTAATGATTTGAATTAATTCAAGAGTAATTAATGATGTATTAACTAAAGGTAATGTTTCAAGAAGAAGGAAACTTGTCACGATAATTTCAAGGGAGGGAAGAAAACCCTATAGCCTTTCGGTGGTTAGAAAATCTCTTCTTAGAAAGAGAAGAGAGGCTTCATTAAAGGGTCCAAGAATAAGTATTGTCAATGAGGAAGGGAAGAAGATCAGAGGAAAAAGAAGGTAAATCCATGGATACACAATCAGATTCTGATCAAAGAAGAAATCTCCATCTTCTCCAATGTTTATATATATTCTTCTTCTACACCACTTCTCTCATGGTTTTATGCTTGAATCTCAGAGATGGGCACAAGATTGAGTTGTTGAGTGTTCTTCTTATGTTATTATAATATATTTTCTTATATGATTATGGAGTATTTGCTTATCCCCACCTATATGGCTATAAAAATCTTTTGTAATGAAGAACATGTTTCATAAATAAAACTCCACAAGAAATTGCTTCAAAGGTTGATCTCAATTGTTTTTTTGTAACTTTGAGTTTTAAGTATTAGATATTTGAGGTTGACTTATCAATTTATCTTTTATTGCTAATTGTAGTACTTTATTAAAATTATTTGGGATGATCAAATCATTCTCATTATGGAAAAGTATATTGATGTATTTATATATTGTTAAAAAGATTATTATTATTGATGTTGATCACAATTTAATTAGTATGTTGAAGCCCTCAATTTTCTTTTTATTTTGCACATAAATATTAATTGTACTGGGTTATTGAAGGAACATTTTATTTCATAATCTCAAGCAATAAATATTTGGGGTTTGTTTCCTAATACTCTCCTAATATAATATATTACAGATATATCTTTTAGTCCAAGAGGAGTACCACCTCTTTAAAAATGAAGGGGCATTGTATAAGTGAGGTTTATTAGATTCGGTCTGATGGATTCAATGGTTTTTGGCTATCTTGGGATGATTTATTTTTCAATATATTTGAGGAACAAAAAATATCCCACTTGGCTCAAAGTTTGAGAAGAAGATTCAAGAAATTGTTGCTTGTTTTAAGCATGGCTCACCTTTTCTATAATATAAAAAAGAAACGAGAAACACCAAAGATTTGGGAGAATGAACTCCATTGGAAAAATTCAAAATGAAGAGTTACATTCATGTCATAATGCTTCTTTATATTCTTCCCTTAAAACCCATCAATGAATTTGCAAGACTCAACAAAAGGTAGAAATACTCAAAGAAGGAGATGATTTTATAATACCTCTTTAAATCTACCAAAAGTTGACTTTCAAATGCCCAATATTCCTATTGAAAATTTTTTCTACATTCTTTTGGGATGCTTTAGAAGATGTCGATCAACACTTTATTAATTTTAAAGGTACATGTTATGATTTCAACCTCACTAAAGACAATTTTACATGTAGATTATTCTTACAAACTCTACACGAGTATGCTCTTGAATGGTATAGTTCAATAATGCCTAACTCCATTGCAGATGTGTTAGAAGATCCATTTGCATAAAAGTTCATCCCAAAGGTGCATTCATATGTTTTTTCTGATGTTTTAAATGTTGCTTCCCATCCATCCTCTCCCATATGGAAGAAGGATAACAAAGTGACCAACTTTGAAGAAGAATCTAATGAGAATTAGAATTATTAATTCAAGTCATGTTGTTGAATACGAAGATGAAAATTTCAAATTATAAGAAGAAAATTTCAGCCTCCCTATATACTCCATATGAGATATTTCAAGCAACAAATTTGAGATAGGGGGTGAAGCCTCCACAAATATAAAAAATCCTCCTTGTAATCAAATCCGGTGGGGTAGGGTATGTATACCTCTACATAGACTTTACCAGTCAATCATTGAAGGAGGCCTCATGCACCAATTTGATGTCTGGCTTGTTCATATGTAAAAAATTATTATTATTATAATAGATGATGAAACATCACAAGGCTGAAATATTCTTGTATATTTGGTGGAAGAAAACAATTTTGAGAATAAAGAGGATGGTTGTTGCATAGAGAAGAACATTGCCAAGACATCGCTAATGAAACAATAATTTTGAATGTGTGGAAAAGAAGAAAAAATGTTTTTAGAAAACAATTTCTACATTTGTTAGAGATAGAAACACTTTGAGGAACTCAAGAGTAGATTGTATTGAATATTGGTTCAAAAGTATTGTCAACCCGAAAATGTAAACAAGTCTTCTGCACACATTGCTAGATACCATTGTGATACATTTTGGGCATGCTCTTGATTTTTTAGAGTGCTCTTGGTTATTGGTAGAAACCCTCATTTCTCTTCTTGTTGGAGACCATTTCCTGATCAATAGGAGGATGCCCGAATGGCTCCATTGGAAATCTACATACACCTAAGGTTCCCCTTTCTTTCAAGTAGGTTACGGTAGGTAGAACATGCATTAATACATATATTTTTTCTTCGGTTCAATTTTGCATAATAAGACAATTTTTATATTGAAGTTTAGAAGATAACTCCATGAGAAAGAAGAAGAATTACAAGAGTTCAATTTGAATGTGACTCCATAGCCCAATGGAAGTACTTGAGGTCTTGAGATTCTGGTCTTCTCTGACCCAACCATAAAGGGGAGTCACTATCTGTGATTGGAGACCAATTGTTATTAAAATTTGGTCACTATATATTCCACTCACAGGAATAATTAAAAAAAAACAATTTTGGAAGATGAATATTTTTGAACTAATATATGTTCATTGCATATGTTATCAGCTATGCAAATACCTTCTTGAAATCAAAATCTGAGTCTCCATGAACAAGATACGCATACTTTTTTCCATAAGTCTAATGGAGGTGTTACAAAAAGAAATATGAAAAATGTTCTAAATTATGTTCTCTCCCTCTCCCTTTCCCTTCACCTTATTCATTCTCTCATTATATACTTGGTATTTTTCCCATTGTCTCATTACTTTCATATTACCCTTACTATTTTCCACACTTATCCATTTTCCTTTATTCCTTTCTACGTTCACATTCATTTCCATTTCCTTTATTTTTCCCTTTTTTTCCATATTTCTTTATCCGTTTTCTTTCTTTCCTTTTCCCTTTAAATTTCAGTAATTCCTTTATTCCCATATATATATTTTCATTTTCATTTTTTTCCATATTTCTTTCTATATTTCATGTGACCCATTATATACTTTTTAGATTTAGTTTTATTTACTATGGCTTACTGCAGGTTCTAGGGTTGGTGATATTTCTTAAGAATGTGTGTTATCTTCGCTACCCTCACAATTCACTTTGACTTCCACCACCTTCATAATGCACCCAACTCTTTTTTACTACTCTTTACCATGTAAATCCTCCAACACTTAGCATGGAAATATATGAGTTCAGCGGGTTGTGAACATTATAGGTGAGTGAGGGTTGGTGATGTTATTCATGTTAAATAGTGCTCCAGGCGATTCTCGAGATTTAGAATATTTTACAACTTCTTACCTCTCCTCTCACTTCCTTTACCTTAGAATTTTTCACACTCATTTCTTACTATGTATTACCATGGGTGACTTCCTCACCTACCTTTGCATTCACGTAAACCCGCGAACTCGCCATATTATTTTATTAATATTTTCCTATCCTAAGTTCTATGAGGAACATCTCCAAGTGACACATGGCACTTTATTAATATTAAGGATACATCCACATGGTAGTTAATGGATGGTGTCACATGAAAACTAATTAATGAAGACATGTGACATCATACAAAAAGTGACATGGTGTGATTTTATTGGATGACATATGGTAGATTCTTATGGGCATATTGTTGGCCTTCCGAGTGATGATTTGTGGAAACATTTGGTTGGGTGTGTTATATACGGTTTGTAGCTAGGTCAAGTGGTTATGGAGTAGAAGGCCAAACTGGCGTGCTTGGGGAACCCTATCCCACCCAATGTCACTGCGATGGGGAGGTTCTTTCTCTTTAGAGAGGTTGGAAGGCCCGAGGAGGGAGGCGATCCCGGTAACACAGGTTTTGAAGGGGCAAAGGTTTAATAGTCAAAGTAAAGTTCCCCTTCACAAGTCACCACCAAGCAGAGGATAGATGCAGCTAAACAGCTAATAATGAAGTGTAGGCCAAAAGAAGAACACCTGCTTAGAACAAAGCAAACCAATATATATATATATATATATATATATATATATATATATATATATATATATATACAAGTTATGATTTCAATGGGTTAGTACTTAAATAGACTATCTAATATCAATATATAAACTTAATAGATATTGATGAGATCAATGTTTATTAATACAACAATGAAATAATATCAATTCATCAATAAATACCAAGATGATGTTGCAATCAGTGTGTCAAATCAACCCCTCATTCAGTAAATTCTTTAAACCATCATCCAATTTCCTATAAAGAGAACTTGTTGCGTCAAGGTGGAATAACCAAGTGTGACATCGGCTTTTTTAGGAGTTGGTAGTTAGTTGGGGTTTCAATTTATAAGAGTTTGAGAGTTGTTTTAATCCTTTCACTTCAGCGTTGGAGGCTAAAGATCGGTCACCTAGGGTTATGGAGTCAAAGGTGAAGGGGCCTTACAAGTTGAAGGGATGAGATTCAAGGGACAAGAGGAAAGGTTTCAGGTGTTGCAATAGTAGGGCCTTAAACCTTAACCCTAGGGGAGAGGGCTCACTTTCTGAGGTGTTGCTTGAATAAGAGGCCTTGTGCTCTCTCCTCCTTCCCGACCAATGACTAGCTCAGATGAAGCAAAAAAACAAGAGACAAAGAGGGTTTAAAGAGGGAGAGTTTTGCAAAGGAAAGGCTCTTTCATGAAACCCTAAAGAAAAACAACCCTAGGTGTAGATAACCTAGCCACGGGTGGTCCTCTTCCTCTTGAAGTTTTAAAAGTGCGACTAGCTTAAGGGAAGAAGAGAAAATTAACAGCAATGGCTAGACTTACAACCTTCTTCAATAGCCAAGGGGTTTTTTCTATCCCAGGGGACATGAGACAATGACCTACTTGTGTGTTTGTCCCCTAAGGTTTTGATTCCAAGCAATATTCATAAATAATAATAAATGCAAGAAATTAAGCGACACGCCATTCAATCAAGAAGTTTTGTAGAAAAATGCTTACAAATCATCAAGAAAAATTAGCATGCAAAGCCCTAGTTCTAAACCTTCCTTCAGAGAAAATAGCCATAAATTGCCAAAATATCCTCTCCAAACAAGTGCTTCACCAAAGTAGTAGCTAACTAATGAGAGCATGAAATCAAGGCCTCACTAGGAGTGGTGATGCGTTATGTCAAAATGGGGAATAAAACTCCCCTCAATATATACTATCAATGACCTTTAATTAAAAATAAGTCAACAAAACAACCGACAAGGATGACAATAAGATTCACACTGTTTTTACATTAAAATGTCAAATTCAAAATACAACTAAGTTGTAATGAGTAAAATCCCCTTCCAAGGGGCTTTAGCCCCTTTTAGGGAAAGTGAGGCATCCAGGAGAAAAATGTTGACCCCCGAGGGGCCTCTCCAACATGCACCACCACACGTTACTTATTTGCCCAGTCTGCCTCCAAGAATGAACATGAAGTTGGATGACATCATGGTAAGGATAGGGGACCTTATAGGCCTTCAAAGACCAAGGTTGAAAAGGGGTCATTCCCCCTATGTCGGGCTTTGCCAAAGTGCCTCTTGTGAAACATCCTCTTCTTCTCGGTGAAAAACCTCAGTCAAACACTATCTTGTCGTATGCCGCTGCTCCTCTGACGGGGTCTCAACAACCATCGATGTCTTTATTATGGAGGTTCGAACTAATCATCTCCCAATGTGTCATAGGTCAAATGGTATCATCCAGCGAGACATGGTCCTGCATAAAAACTTCATCCCTCCATGGGATCATTGTTAGTCCACGCAGGGATCTTAGCAATGTTAATCACATTTCATCATTAATATTATCAAACATATGCATAAAACCACGATATATCATTCAATAGCTCAAAAACATTACAAAACCTACAATATAAGGTTGAGAAAAGGACAAGACACCCTATTGGGCTGAAGTAACCATAAGGAAGAAGGTTCCAAGGGTTTTCATCCAAACCATGTAAATGAGGTGATCTTTGACTGGGGATGTCCATACATACGGTTAGAGTGAAATTGATGCATGAGTTATCACAATGGGTGCCTTTGTAGAAGGCTGATCCAGTGATGCATGAAATTACGTGGGTGCCTTTGTAGAAGCAGTTGTCACCAAATCATGGATGCAATTTTTTCCAAAGTATACTTGCCTTTATTCTTTTCTTTGTTGCTTTTCTTCTTCTTTTTCTTTTTATTCAAAGACTAACCAGAGGACACTACCTTAGCATGGTGACCGGTGTGATGTTATCCACAAATTACTCACCGGAGATGATAAGGTTGGCTCGTGATGAGACCCCCACTCCCTTGGCCATGTAACAAAAGGTCACTGCCACAGCGTGAGAAGGTAACTAGATGGTGGAAATGTCATGTTGTTAGTTACCCATGAACATAATGGAGTTTGTCATTGAGACCCACATCCTCTTGATAGGTCTTGTTTTAGGGTCTGGGATATATAAAATATCTTGGCTTAGTAAGAAATGCTGAAATGGCCGAGGAATAGCAATTAAAATATCCGGCCTCAATCTTCACAATGCAAATGATATCTGTGAAATAGCAGCGAATAGCACTTTAGATCAGATAGCAATGTTCCTGTGAGAGACCTCTTGAGGGGGCAACCACCTCTAGTTGAAGGCGCTCTGTTATAATAATATCCAATCTGGGGTTCTTCATACCCTCGACCCTTATTTATACTAACTATGTCTATTGAGAGAAGCATCTAGAGGAAGATCCTTCTAGGAAGTGGAAGATTCTATTAGGTCTTCTTACATCATACTTATTCCTTTTATTGAAGGTCTTATTAATATTGACCTTTATTACATCTGAATACATTGATCTACCTATGAAAATGCGGGTTGGGACCTTAACATGTCCGCCCCCTTAAGCGACCTTGTCCTCAAGGCTTGAGATGTCAGAAGCTAGCACGAGAATGGTAGGCCCGAGACCCCAAGTGGCATCTAGCGGAGTTATATCTTTCCATTGTACTAGCACTTCCTTGGTGGTTTGCTGACGTATGAGGCGGCGGCTCCCTCTGGTCCAAAGCACTTTTAGTTTAGCCAAATGGATCCTTATTATTCTTTCTGGAAGAGGGTTGGTTTGAAGTTCTTTTGGTTCCAATCACCTTCTTTAAGCGGAAACATGAAAAAAGGGATGCTAGCCCATTGTGAGATAAGCATTATGCGACTTGTCCGACACGGTTTAGAACTGTGTAGGGGCCATAAATTTTGGGTGCTATCTTCTGACACTTTTCGGCCTTGAGGGAAGTTTGCTTATATGGTTGCAGCCTCAAAAAAATACCCAATCCCCCACAAAAAGTCCCTTTCACTACAATGTTGATATGCTTGTTGCTTCATTCTATTATGGGCCATGACCAGTTCTCTTTAAAGGTATGAAGGATATCCTCTCGGTTGTAGTGTTTGGTCGATCGCTGGACCTTGAGGTGCAGTAAGTATAGAGAAGCGGCGGTGGCTTATTCCATGCTTCAAAAGGAGTCATGAGTGGTTGTATGGTATGTAGTGTTGTACCACCATTAGAGGGTAACCATTGAGCCGGGGTGTTGTTTTTCCGATGCAAAGCACCTGGGATAGGTTTCAAACACTTGTTGGCTGACTTAGTTTGACCATAAATGCGGGGATGATAAAGGTGAGATGAGGATAGAATTGTGTGCCTTGGCAGCTTGAATGGTTCTTGCCAAAATTGCTTGTGAAAGTTGGGTCAGTCGAGAAACAATAGAGTTTAATTATCCGCCATGAAGCTTGAGGCCAGATCCATGAAAATTTACGGGCCACTTAGTGGATCGCGATGAAATGGGTGGTGAAGGCACAAAAATGGGCATACTTTGGAAAGGTCGATCCACCACCACCATTATCAGCGATTTATTCCCTGATTTGGGTAAGCACGTAATAAAATCCATAGATATATCCTTCCAAATGTCGGGGGGAAGCGATTGGAGGTGCACGAGAGTTATTGTTTCTCCCTTGTTGCGTTGGCATACCTCACATTGACCACAAACTTATGGATGTCACGAACATACATCGAGGAAAAGAGGCGTTTAACTCATCATATGTTTTGGTGAACCCGGAGTGCCTTTCTGTGGGTGTAGCATGAAGCTCAGTACCGTGGATTTGAGCTTAGTTGTTTACTTAAATACAGCGACCTTTGTGCCGAGCTCATCACGAAGCCAAAGTACCATGGGGGAACTGCGCCTTGATGCGATTCTTTGAATGAGATCACGAACTTTGGGGTCTTCTGACCATTCTGGTGCGACTGCGATAATCGAGATACAATGAAGGAAAGAGAAAAAAGGATCGCCGTCTTCATATTTCCGGGACATTACATCCGCCACTACATTGTCTTTACCCTTCTTGTAAAATGATCTCATAATCATAGCCAAAGAGTTTAGTGACCCATTTTAGTTGCTCCTATGAATGTTGTTCCAGGAAGTATTTGGGGCTTTGATGGTATGTCTTAATTTAAGGCCGTTGCCCCAAAAGATATGGATGCCACAACTCAACTGCATGTAGAGTCGCCAACATTTCTTTTTTCATAAATAGGTTTGCCAGTTATTTTTGAGATAGTTGTTTGCCAGCAGGCCAAGGAGGTCGACCCTCTTGCATAAGGGCGAGCGCCAATGCCTTTCCACGATGCATCCCACATTCCAACACAAATGTCTTTGTGAAGTCGGGGAAGAGCCAGAGCAGAATTGGTGCATAGCCCATCTTCAAAGTTTAAGAAAGCTTGGCGGTACTAGAGTCCAAGTGAAGGAGTTCTTTTAAGGAGAGTCGTGAGAGGAGTCTGCAATCTTTCCATAGTTCTTGGCGAACTTGCGATAATACCACAGAGATAAAATCCACATAAAGCTCTTGAGAGTGTTTGGGTGCGGTCAATCTTGCATAGCTTCAATCTTTTCGGGTCCACCAGCCATCACTTACTAGATTATTAAGTATTGACTTGGATGCAAAATCACATTTAGATTTGTTTGGGAAAAGTTGGTCTTGGTAAAGTGAGAACTTGTCCCGCCAGGTCAAATGGTCTTTCCATGTCTTGCTATATATAGGATATCATCGAAAACTAAGACAAAATGGCGAAGAGTGAGGAAGACATGGTTCATGATGAAAGAAAGGGGGGCGTTACACAACCAAAAGGGCATGAAAAAACGTGGTAGCCCTCAGCGAATTAGAAGATGCGTCTTAGAGATATGGGACTGCTGTCTGGATGCAGTGATAGCGGCGAAGATCGAGTTTGAGGTGAAAATTGGAGCACTTGCTTCGGTTCATCCGGGAGGTCATTAATGACAGGAATAGGGAAATTATCTTTGATGGTGAGTTTATTGAGAACATGGAAGTCGGAACACATTAGCCAAGAACCTTCTTTATTTAGTACCATGGCTACTAGAGAGGATTAAGGGCTCATACTAGGATGGATGACTCGGATAAGAGTTCACAGACCATTTTCCAATTTCACATTCTTTTTAGACAAGGGTGGCGATATGGGCGTGGTGGGGAAGACTTACAGGGACAAAGGGGAATGGAA
Source organism: Picea sitchensis (assembly GCA_010110895.2). Lineage (NCBI taxonomy): Eukaryota > Viridiplantae > Streptophyta > Pinopsida > Pinales > Pinaceae > Picea > Picea sitchensis. Next base: position 38,434 of record SNQJ01S0100283.1, on the reverse strand, counting down.
TGATCATGGACGCAGCGGGAAGGGGAGTCCTTGGGGAGTGGAGAAGGCCCGATTGATGTTTAGACAAGAGGGCTTGGAGGTCTTGGGAACTTGCAGGTGGGATCTCTATGGCTTGAATGGGATTAGGTTGGGCTATGACACTTGCGAGAATGACCTTTTTGCAATTTCTCCATGCGATGAGGCTGATGATTTGGGGAGAACCAGCGGTGATGCCTTGAAATTTATGTTTGTGGCCTCCTTGGTCAAATTGCATGGTTAGAAGTTACGAAGTCCATGAGAATGGGATAAGGTTCTAAGCCATTCGGTGCTAACACAATGTCATAACCTCCCATGTCAATGGAAGCATATGGAGTTTGAGGTTGTAGTCACCTATTTGGAGGCAGACATTTTCTGATGCCCATCCACATTTCATACAGAACCACCATTGGCAATCATGATTTGGAATTATTAACAACATGGATATAACAATTAGGTTTCTTGGGCAATGCGTGATGAATAAAATTGTGGGTGTTGCCACTATCAATGAATGATGACCTTTCGGTGCTTGATATAACCGTTAGCTTGAGAGTTTGTGGAAGCATTGAAATGATGGGTTCCTCTAGCGGGAGGGTTGGAAGGAGGTTTATTCCAGTTTGGTGACTCGAGACGCGAGTGTCATCATGGAGTCTTTTCTTGAATATCCCTCGAGGAGATGGCCATAAAAGTTTTGTTCCTTGTTGTGGCACAGGAAATATTTGTCATCCGGTTATAGCGAGAGGCCTTTGAGTTGTGGTTCGGCCATTTATTGGTCAATTTTGGATTTTTTAAAGAGAGAGTGGTGGGGTTCTTGGTTTGAACTACCGGAAAAGAACTACAGTTTGAGAGGCAACAATTTGTTGTGCTTCTTTAGCTTTTGGTAGCCTCCACTTAAGTCGTAGGTCGAGCCATGAAAACATGAGCCCTAATGTCCTCCTTGAGGCCAGCGATAAAGCTTACTCTCAGCTTGTCGATCCGTACCCTCTATTAGAAAACCGGTCTTCAATCTTGGTATAAGAAGTCTTAAAGTACTTCGGTGCTAATTTTGTCAAAGCGGCCCAAATGGTTGGTGTCGTGTCAAAGCGTTCATAAATCTCAGCCACAAATTGGGTCCAAACAATATATCCTTGACAGGAAGTTTTCCATTTCCGCATTGTGGCGTTCTTGATCTAGATGGAGAACACCATACCGAGTTTGGCCAAGTCATCATGTGTAGAGAAATAATGTTCCATTTGTGTGACCAACTTGATTGGGGTCGAGCCATCAAATTTAGTTACATACCAGCCCGAGGTATGTCCCACTGAAGTGATGTGGTTAGCGAAGGAATGGGAAGAAGTTTCACCTTCAGTATTTTTGGTACATCATCATCGAGAATGATTTTGAGTTTAGTCTGAAGTGCTAGTACGACAGATTCAAGTTCATTTTACTTCCGCCATTCGGTTATGCGGATATGGACGGATGCATTCATGGAAGGCATCACGGAGGCAATAGTAGCAGCGAGTTGTTGCACTTCTTGTTGGATCTCAGTAAACCCGGTTGAGGGTGTGGTGAAAGAGACTCTAGTTCTTGGTGCAATTTATGGAGCCATGATGAATTGAAGGTTGGTGAGTCGAGAAATTTTTACTTGAAAAATGATATATGGAGGAAAGTGATGAGAGTGAAGAGATGAGTCTAATGGAAAAAAGTCTCAAATAATGGTGAAAAAATTTCGGACTTTACGGTACTGAGGGTTATGCTGGTGCGAAGAATGTTAGGTGCTGAAATCCCAAGTCGAACCGGAGAGTATTTGCCATGGCTTAGAATCTGAATCTTGAGGGTTAATAGATCTGTAGGTTTAATTTGTTTATATTGTTGTTTATGTTCCCCAAGGGTTAGGTATTCCTCCCAAGGGTTCTGAACGAGGGTTTGCCACATTATATAGCTCGATATATGTGCAGGGTCCAACGGTAATACTCAGCCCAATATCTGGGGGAACTAACTAAGGAGGATAGGCGGTACTTATAGCGGTACTACCCGACTACCCGGGTAATAGAGAGTATCTTCGAGTGTTGTTCTACCGATTGACACTATATTAGTCCGGCGGCCGATAGGTTTTATCTACAGGCTTGGAAATCTAGGTCAGTCCGTTACCGCAGTGTCGATCGCTACCACTTTCGAAGGGGTACCGATAGGGTTTACAAGGGTGGACAACATATGTTTTCTTAAGAACCACTTGTATTTCTAGCGTGTATGAATCCCTCAACGCTGGGTTTATCGCGTAGCAACCGGATCTAAATGGCTTAAAGTTGTTGGAATACGTCTCTACCCTCGGAAAAAAATACCCACAATTTCCTGCCAAGGAAAGTGCTCGATACCACTTGCAAAGATACCGGATATATAAAATATGCGAGCTTGAAATGAAATGCTAGAAGTAATGAGAATAACGATTAAAATATCGACGCAATCTTCACCCAATACGAAATGATATACGAAATAACCTTGAAATAGCACTTTAGATCAAATAGCAATGTTCACGAGGAGGGCCTCTTGAGGGCAACCTCAGTCGGCGGTACAATAAACTCCAAACTAGGGTTTTCATACCCTAGAGCCCTTATTTATACCAACTATGTCTATTAAGAGAAGCATCTAGAGGAAGATCGCTACAAGCGGGAAGCTACAATGGAGTCTTCTTACATCCAACCTTATTATTCTATTTTATTGAAAGGTCTTATTAATGATGACCTTTATTACACAACAATACATATCTACCTATTAATGCGGGTTAGGACCTTAACATGTTTATTTTTGGTCTGTTTTACGCACAATTTGTAGCTAGGTCAAATGGCTGAAGATAAAGGCCAAAGCCCGGCATAGAACCTACCCACCCAATGTCACAACAATGGGAGGGTTCTTTCTCTTCCACAGGAGAGTTGGAGGCCCGGGGAGACGTCCCCGGTGACTTGGCGTTTTGAAGAGGCAAAGGTATAAAGGTATAAGTAAAGTCCCTCTTCACAAGTCACCACCAAAGAGCAGATAGTGGGGCTAAACAACCAATAATGAAGTGCTTGAGCCCAAATGAGAACATCTGCACGGAACAAGCAACATCCAAAGAGCAATGCATACTGAAATTTATGATTCCAATAGGTTGTGCATATACAACTATCCGATATCAATATATTCACTTAATATATAACCAATAGATATTGATGAGATCAATGTTATTAATATAGCAATGGAACAATATCAATTCATCAATAAATATCAAGAGGCCAAACTGGCATAACAGGAACCTACCCCACCCAATGTCACAACAATGGGGAGGTTCTTTCTCTTTAGGGAGGTTAGGCCCAGGGGAGACGTCCTCGGTAACCTGGCGTTTTGAAGAGGCTAAGGTATAAAGGTATAAGTAAAAGTCCCTCTTCACAGGTCACCACCAAGAGCAAATAGTCAGGCTAAACAACCAATAATGAAGTGTAGGCCCAAATGAGAACATCTACCTGGAACAAAGCAACATCAAAACAATACATGCAGGCTATGATTCAATGGGTTATTACTTCATACAACTATCCGATATCAATATATTAGCAATTATGGCAATAGATATTGATGAGATCAATGTTTATTAATATAGCAATGGAACAATATCAATTCATCAATAAATATCAAGATGATGTAGCAAACAGTGTATCCAATCAATCCTCTACTCAATAAATGCTTCAAACCACCATCTAATTGCCTATAAAGACAAATTGTTGCGTCAAGATGGAATAACCAAGGATGACATCAGCCTTATTAGGGTTAGTCATTAGTTAGGGTTTCAATTTATAAGATTTTGAAAGTTTGTTTGACCACTATCACTTCAACGTTGGAGACCTAAGATTAGTGCCTAAGGGTAAATGGAGTCAAATTAAGAGAGGATGCAAAGGTTGAAGGGAAAAGGTTAAGGACTAGAGGGAAGGGTTCTGAAGTGCTACAATGGAATGGCTCTAGAAGAAAAACCCTAGGGGAAAGAGGCTCACTTCGGTGTTGCTTAAGAAAGGCCTCGTGCTCTTTCCTCCTTCCTTAGGTTAAACTTGGCAAAACAACGAGCATAAAGGATAAATCAAGACACGAGAGTGTGGTGAGGGAGAGTGTTGCAAAGGCAAGGCCCTATCACCAAACCCTAGAATCAGGACGACCCTAGGTGTAGATAACCTAGGCCTAGGACGTCTCCTCCTTCTTGACTTTTAAAAGGCATGGCTAGCACAGGGGAAGAAGTAACAAGAGTGTAGCAAAGGCTAGGCTCTTCCTTCCTTCTTCAATGGCTAAGAATTTCTATTTTAGGGGACATGAGACAACGACCTATTTAAGTGCTTGTCACCTAGGGTTTTAAATCAGAAAATTTATAAGTAAATGCAAGAATACAAACCTACAACCATTCAATTAAGAAGTTTTGCAGAAATAACACTTACATATCATGAAGAAAAAACATGTGCAAACCCTAGTTGTAAACCTTCCTTCAAGAGAAATGCCAAAAATGCCAAGATAATCCTTCCATCAACAAGTGCGCCTCACATAATAGACCAAATACCCAAACTAGGGCGCAAAAATCAGACCTCACAAGAGAGTGAGTTGTGTGCTATCTCAAAAGGAGGATAAAATTCCTCAATATATACTGTATCAATGACCTTTAATTAATTTTAGGTCATGAAAAATAGCCGACAAGACTATAAACCAAAATCATATTGTTTCTACATTAAATGTTCTTTTAAAACCCTAAATGAGCAAAAAGTGAGACGTCAAGCCCTCTTGAGGGAGACGTTAGGCCTTTTTGGGGCTAGTGCAGCATCCAGAATCCAAGCGTTAGCCCTCCTTGGGCTCTTCCAAACTGCCACACGTGCCAACAACCCTTTCCATCTTCCATATTCTCATGATGATGTCATAAGCCTCTTTTTGACGTCCTGGGTCATCTGGGGCCAACATTCCACTGTAAGTGGGTCAATCACCCTAGGCCTGGCTCAGCCAAAGTGCCCCTGATGGAACGTCCTCTTCTTCTCTGGTGCAAAGCTTCGGTCAAACATTGTCCTATCTCTGCCCCTTTGATGGGGTCTCAGCAACCATTTGATGGGCTCTTCAGCCCCATGGAGGTCCGAACTAATCATCTCCCAATGTGTACCGGTCCAGATGGTACCTGTCCATCGGGCATGGTCCTGCACATCAAAAAATATGCCCTCATGGGCTCATTAGTCACAGGGATCATAGAAATGTTAATCACATTTCATCATTAATATTATCAAACATATGCATAAAAACCCTGATATATCATTCAATATCTCAGAGACTTTACAAAAACCTACAATATAAGGTCGAGAAAAAGGACAAGATACCTTATTGGGCTAGTATCCATAAGGAAAGGAAAGTTTCCAAGGGGTTTCATCCAAACCATGTAAATGAGGTGAAGTGGTTTAAGGGATGTCCAGACATATGGGTAGAGTGAGAGCAAGGGATGCATGATATTACCTGTGGGTGCCTTTGTAGAAGGTGAGTTGTACCCGTCACGGATGCAATTCTTTCCAAGCCCTTTATTGCCTTTGTTCTTTTCTTTATTTTCTTTATTTTTTTTTATTTCAAGGATTAACTAGAGGACACTGCCTTGGTGTGGTGACCAGAGCTGACAGTGTTACCCACAAGCACTTTCAAAAAGATGATAAGGTTGGCTCATGATGAGACCCCCTTTCCCTTGGCCATGCAACCAAAGGTCACTGCCCTGGCGTGGTAACTAGATAACGACAATGTCATACTGCTAGGTACCCATGAACATAATAGGTTGGCTCGTAATGAGACCCCCTATCCTCTTGGCTAGGTCTTGTTTTGTTTTGTTTTTTCCTTAGGTCCCTCTTATTCCTTGCTGGGAGGCTTTTTATTGCCCTCTCGGAGATCCCTGGGCGAGGCATATCTAGGTTTCATTTTTTATGGTTTTTATATTTTACCAGTTTCTTTTACCTTCTGGGCCTTTAGCCCCTTCTTCCCACGAGATAAGGTGCAACCCCAAAACAAGTCTTCCTAATGCCCAGACTAGGGGAATGGGACAAATGAGTGGGAGATAAGATGTAAAAGTGATGATATGATGGGAGCAGACGATGGCTCTTTAGAAATCCCCCCGGTGGAAAACCAAAACCTATGGGTACAAGATTTCTAGGACACCCCGTCAGTTCCCCCAACCATGGTCAAGTGGGTCAATGTAAGATCCAAGCAGTCATCATAAATAAAAGGAATTTGATGCATATATCTAAAGGTTATAATGATAAAAAATGACACATACCATGATACCTGGACCAATTACCTCATGGAGCAAGAGTCTTCTCCGATGCAAGTCCAAGCCGAAGGTGGTGGATTCTTTTGTTGCTGACAAGACAAGTCTGAGGAAGGAAAAGAAAGATGGGCCCTCCAGGGCCATGCTTAGGTCAATCCTACTCTCGGTACTCCATGTCTAGGACCTGTGGGACTCGAGACATGATCTCCTAGTTATCCCTAAAAATCGAGGATAACATCTGGCCCCAACTCGGGGACATGTGCTCATCATAGAGCGCATGAGAACCTCAACATCTCTGGCATAACCTGGAGACCTGCTCAAACTCGAAAAGGGCATCAGTAATAAAGGTGGGGTGGTATTGCCACCCCAAAATGTATATGTATACAATTGAAATAAACAATCAATATGCAAGTGAGGAAGAAAACTATCATGAAATACAAATGGTATAATACACGGAAAATGCCTACTTACCTGTACTTACCTGTGAAGTCAGGTCACCCCATCCTGGTGGGGTTTTAGGAGGCATCCACTGACAGACACTGTGTGCCTTTGTCCCTCCAATGTAGACAGGTAATAAGAGTCATTAACTAACTTTCTTCCGACCTTAAAAGGGCCAAGCCAAAAATGATTGTTTCCTTTGATATTAGTAGGCTTCCCTTTATTGGCATCCCACATCCAAACCACGTCTCCCTCCTTGTACTCTTTGACTTTGAAATTGGTCATTCCTTGAATAACCCTGGTGTATTGTGTAGAGGGAGGTGGGTGGGATTCTGCTATAAAGATTTCCTACTGCAAAGGACGGATCCGTACATCATCTTCCACCTTCTTTAGTATTTTCGTAGTCTCTGATTCCTGAGATTTGAGCTCGTCCATGAGTTGTTGGTATTCTTCTTTCTTGGGCCATTTAATCTGATTCGAATTTTTCTCCTGTGGAAAAGGCATATATTCTAGAGAATATTTATAAAGAGTCGGCCGGGTTTTGTCACGTGCTTTTTCATCTTTGATGGAATCACTAGGATTTTGCACATAAGTTGTAGTTACAGGTACATTCTAGATACGACCAATAGTTCCATATTTCAATGGTCCATCTAATCCTTGGAAAAATTTGTCAAATTGCTCTTTGATAGATGGTACCTTGATGACTTCTCTCAAAGGGATGGTTACAAACATCTTGGATAATGCCCCTTCAAGGTCAAAATTCAGGTTAACCCTTTCAGTATTGGATGTTTTAGGAAAGATTACATCCAC
>SNQJ01S0100281.1:39267-58767 GCA_010110895.2 Picea sitchensis | reverse complement strand
GCTTGATCTATTAGCGAAACCAGAGCACACGCTGAAGACAGAGATAGGGGTTCCCTCTCCCTCCAGCGGAAGGTCCTTCGGAGCCCTCAACACAATGCTTTCCTTACAAAATGAATAGAACTAAACTGAGTGATGAAAGAACTTTGGGTTAGGCTGCTGATGGATTGCTTGGCAAAGACTGAGCTATGAATCATCTGGACAGCGTAACTCTGCTTTGAATTCTCTGCTAAAACAATGAGTCTTCACAGCTATTTATAGCATTTTCCAGGCGGTCACGTAACCAACTTCCGGTGTAAACACGGACCTGTTTAGGGTTCACTTAAGCCATTAATTCGCCGAATTTGCAGAGCCGACCCTGATCTGAAGGTCAAATCATCTTGGCGGCCAGTCCATTGGCGGTCAGGAGGCCGACTTAAGCAATTAATGCGTCGTATTATCAGATGTGCATCTTTTTGTGTGGACAGGCGCACATCGGGGCGCCCATGCGCCCGAAACACGTTTTTGTCCCGCGCATATGCGCGCGCACCAAGCTGCTGTAAAGTGCCCTTCAATTTTTGGTTACTTTGTATAATTTTTTACCCTTTTGGAATGCTGTGAACTTAATTCAGTGCCATGAATGACTTCATTGCTGTTTTGATGATGTGGAGTTCTTGTCGCCATGTGCAGACGAAATTTTAGTGATAACATTCACAAAGCTTGGTTTTTATATTTTTCATGCTCATATGAGGATATTCAACTTTCCCTAAAGATCTGGCCTCTTTCTAGGATCAAATCCCCCTCCAAATGGCCAATATATCCTAAACATTTATGGTCATAATATCAGGAAAAATACAAATTATGGGCTAAATATAAGTAAAAAACCCACTTTTGATTAAAAATACATAGAGTAGCCCCTAAGGCTGGGCATATGCCCCCTTTATGTGGTCATATGAACACTATCTGGCCAAGCGCCAACCCTTTGGGTTGTGCTCTGGCCTTGTATTGGCCCGAGCTCCTGGTTGTATGGCGCATGCCATGGGACCTTCCCCTTAAACGCGCCCTGGTGGTTATGGACGCGCCCCTCTTCTGCTAATCGGTGGTCAATTACCACATGAAACCATGGGCTAGGGCTAAGCCACAACCCCTTCCCTTCTGCCACCATATAACTACCATGCATTATATATTATAATGTGGGTTTTAAATAACAATTAATATGGTGTTGCATTGGTATTAGGGCTCTCCCAAAGCGCTTTCTTAGTGGTGTTCATGGGTTCAAAACGCATGGACCCCAAACTTATTTTTTAACACTTTCCATTCGACTGTTGACTGGGTGCCACGTGGCATCCCATGCCTGGGCCACATGGCACCACCACATCTGAACAAAATCACTACGTGTCCAATTCTAATTGGATATGTCATCCACATCTTCCCAATCATAGGTCACCACTTGTCAACACATGCTTCTACCACATCAAAATCATTAAATATCTTTGTTGATGTCATGCTAACGTCAGCATTGACTTTTTTCCAGTTGACCCTTTGACTTTTTAGCTATTTGAGAATCTGATCATAGTACAATAACTCTCGCATACGGAGCCCATTTGAGAAAGTAAATATATTGCCGGAATTAGCACGACGAAATGGCCACAATGGAATTTGTTTCATCCATTTATGAGAACTTTCATTTTGAGCATTTTCTGGACCTGGGGAGCCTCCTAGATCACTCTTTGAATCAACAACCTTTTCTTCATCATACTTGCTTCCTTTTATATCCTTCTCGGATTTGGATTTTTATCTCTTTTAGTTCTTCTCCGCTTTATCTACTCACTAAGAGTGTCACAAGCTTCTATCACCTACCTGCATTCCACATATCCTTTCTAGAATCAAGAAAATGTTAACTACGTTGCTAGCCCATCTTATTTCTACTCCAAATTCCCTTGTGTTGTTGACAATAATAATTTGGGGAGATTTCCCAATGATTCCTTTCTTGATTATGACATGCGTCTTCTTGATTTTTAGTGCACATTATCAAAACTAGACTTTAGCATGCATTAACAAAACTTGATCTGACACACATTTCTTGTCAATGCTCTAGTCATGAAATATTCTTTAACCAAAGGTAAATATTTAACCAAGTGCTTATTCCTATACCAAAAAATTATAAGAACTACTTCAATGGTAATTGTACAATCCATAATAGGGAGGAAAAATTGTTGTTAGGCGAGCTCATATTTAGGAAAAACAACAATATTTTAAACAATTATTATCTAGGATCTGTAGGTTTCATAAAGTCATTTCTAGAAATGTTGCAATATGTGATTACTTTCAAAAATTCCATTAATACAATAAATGCAAAAACAATATATTCAAAAAGTTGCAAGAATGACACTAGTAGGGTTGATCTATGCAGTAGAAGAGGGGTAGGTTCCAAACCCATCTTATCCATGAGTGTGCTTACCGCATTTGCAACGACCAATTGTATCAGATTGGGACCCTATAATTTCAATAGTGAAATAGGTAATGGGGCACTTGGGGCATGACCTGTATCTTTTGTTTTCTTTCTTAAATATCAATTAAATTTTTTTTCCATAAACCTTAGAGCTAGAAAACATTTCAGGCATTAGATTTGAGTTAATTCCTACTTAGTTTTTAGTCATGCATTATTACCATGAAATGAAGGGACCTATTGGGAAATTCAACAAGTCACCATTCTCTTCACCCTATGTTGGCCTCAAGATCTCTCTCTTGGTTCCCTCCATGAGTTATGTATGCTTCCTAACCCTTCCCTCAAGCTCTCTCTCCTCGATGGTTCCCTCAACGATATCTCTCTCCTTCGTAAATCTACTCATGATCAGCTCTCTCACCTAATGGCCTTCCTAATTCTCTGTCTCCATCTTCCTTCTCCGACATGTCCTACATTCCCTAGTCTCCTTAGCTACTCTGGCTTATGATCGATGTTATCTTCTACTAGTATGCTATGTCTCATGAATGGGCATGTGTGAGTTCAATATTGAAATTTTGTTTTAGTAATTATTTTGTTATAGTTCTTTTGTTTGGTTTATTTTTTTGTTTTAGTGTTTTATTACATTTATATTAGATATATATATATACATATGGTATTTGATCTCTATGGAAAATTTGTGTCTCACATTATATGTGAATTCTATGTAAGTCATGAATTGGGCATTAGTTGTTTTTGTACACATGTTTAAAAATCCATGAGCTTAAACTGATTGGTGCTCCTTAGCTAAATGTTGGATAAGGAACAATTTTGCCTTCGACTTAACTTTTTGAATACGAACTAGGAAAGTATGGGCACCCAAACACAACGCAAGGTGAGCTGGAAAAAGGGGTGCTCACATGAGGAATTGTAACCAAAAGGACAAAAGGCACCCAAACATAATGCAAGGCGAGTTGGAAAGAGGGGTGTCCACATGAGGATTCATAAAGCAAACAAGGCAGGGTGCCCAAACACAATGCAAGTCAAGTAGGAAAGAGTTTCTCCCACATGAGGAATCGTAATTTAAATGAGGTAGGGAGGCCAAACACAATGCAAGGCGAGTTGGCAAGAGGGGCGGCCACATGAGGAATTGTAATGAAAACAAGGCAGGGTGACCAAAGGCAAGGCAAGGTGAGTTGTCAAGAGGGGAACCCACAATAGGAATCGTAATGAAAATGAGGTAGGGCACCAAAATGCAATGCAAGGCGATTTGAAAATAGGTACACCCAACCACATGAAGAGTCATAACGAAAATGGCCACACAAGGGAGAACTAGGAAAGAAGACGATTCAGATGTTAGACAAGGAGAAATTTTGGCTTCAAAATAAAAATTTTAAGACATCCTGGGAAAGGTTTGGCACCCAAAGGAAAGACAAGGAGAGTTGGAAAGAGGGACGCCCACATGAGGAATCGTAATGAAAAGAAGGCAGGGTGCCCAAATGCAAAGCAAGGCGAGTTGGAAAGAGGTGCGCCCACCCACATGAAAGGAATGAAAACAACCACACAAGGGAGCACTAGGAAATAAGATGAGTCAAATGTCAGTTAAGGAGAAATTTTGGCTTCAACTTAACCTTTTCAATATGACCTGGGAAAGCCCAAGTGACCAAACGCAACAGAAGGCGAGTTGGAAATAGGGGAACTTGCATGAGGAATCATAATGAAAAGGAGGAAAGGTGCCCAAATGCAAGGAAAGGCTAGTTGGCCAGAGGGGTGCCCACCCACATGAAGATTCATAAAGAAAATGACCACAAAGGGGAGAAATAAGAAAGAAGATGACCCATATGTCGGATAAGGAGCAATTTTGGCTTCGACTTAAATTTTTCAAGACCTCCTGGGAAAGGTTGGGCACCTGACTGCATCACGAGGAGAGTTGGAAAGAGGGGAACCCACATGAGGAATTATAAGTAAAAGGAGGCAGGGCACCCAAACACAACATAAGGTGATTTGGAAAGAGGGGCGCCCAGCCACATGAAGAGTCATAATGAAAATGAGCACACAAGGGAGCACTAGGAAAGAAGATGAGATAGATGCCAAATAAGGAGTAATTTTGACTTTGAATTAACTTTTTCAAGATGGCATGCACAAGGCTTGGTGCCCAAACACAATGAAAGGCAATTTGGAAAGAGGGGAAGCCACATGACAAATCGTAACGAAAAGGGGGTCAGGCACCCAAACACAACACAAGGAGAGTTGGAAAGCGAGGCGCCCACATGAGGATTCATAACGAAAATGAGGCAGGGCTCCCAAACGCAATGCAAGGTGATTTGGAAAGAGGGTCTCCCACATGAGGAATCATAACAAAAACGAGGTAGGGAGGACAAACGCAACACAAGGCGATTTGGCAAGAGGGGAAACCACATGAGGAATTGTAACAAAAACAAGGCAGGGTGCCAAAGGCAAGGCAAGGAAAGTTGTAAAGAGGGGCACCCACAAGAGGAATCCTAACGAAAATGAGGCAGGGGTTCCCAAACACAAAGCAAGGAGAGTTGGAAATTGGTTTTCCCACCGACATGAAGATTCGTAATGAAAATGGTCATACAAGGGAGTACTAGGAAAGAAGACGAGTCAGATGTCGGATTAGGATCAATTTTGGCTTCGACTTAACTTTTTTAAGATGACCTGGGCAAGACTGGGTGCCCGAAGGAAGGGCAAGGTGATTTGGCAAGAGGGGAATCCACATGAGGAATCGTAATGAAAAGGAGGCAGGGATCCCAAACACAATGCGAGAGATGGAAAGAGGTGCACCCAGCCACCTTAAAGGCACGAAAACAACCGCACAAGGGATCACTAGGCAAGAAAATGAGTCAGATGCCTAATAACAAGAAATTTTGGCTTCTACTTAACTTTTTCAAGATGTCCTGGGAAAGGTTGGGCACCCAAACACAACGCAAGGAGAGTTGGAAAGAGGGGATCCCACATGAGGAATCATAACGAAAAGGAGGTAGGATGTCAAAACATAATGCAAGGTGAGTTGGCAAGAGGGGTTCCCACCCACATGAAGAGTCGTAAATAAAATGACCACATATGAAAGCACTAGGAAAGAACACAATGCAAGGCGAGTTGGAAAGAGGGGAACCCACATGATAAATCGTAATGAAAAGGAGGCAGTGTTCCCAAACGCAACGCAAGGCGATTTGGAAATAGGGGTCCCCACTCACATGAAGATTCATAACAAAAGCAGCCACACAAGGGAGAATTAGGAAAGAAGATGAGCCAGATGTTGGATAAGGAGCAAATTTGGCTTTGACTTAACTTTTTCAATATAGCCTGGGAAAGGCTAGGTGTCCAAAAACAATGCAAGGTGAGTTGGAAATAGGGGCACCCACATTAGGAATAGTAACGAAAATGGGTCAGGAACCCAAACGCAATGCAAGGGCAGTTGGCAAGTGGAGCTTCCACATGAGGATTTGTAACGAAAATGAGGCAGGACACCCAAACACAATGCAAGACGAGTTGGAAAGGGGTTGCCCACACGAGGAATCATAACAAAAATGAGGTAGGGAGGCCAAAAGCAACGGAAGTTGAGCTGGAAAGAGGGGTGGTCACATGAGGAATCATAATGAAAACAAGGCAAGGCCCTCAAAGGAAATGAAAGAGGTGCACCGACCCACATGAAGAGTTGTAAAAAAAACAACCACACAAGGGAGAACTAGCCAAGAAGACGAGTTGGATGCCGGATAAGGAGCAATTTTGGCTTTGAATTAAGTTTTTTAAGACAGCATGGGAAATTATTGGCACCCAAAGTTAAGGCAAGGCAAGTTGACATGAGGGGCACCCACATGAGGAATCGTAAGGAAACGAAGGTAGAGCTCCCAAATGCAACGCAAGGCGAGTTTGCAAGACGGGCGCCCACCCACACAAGGAATTGCAATACAATGTATTTTAGTTTTTTCTTTTAAAATTTGTTTGAGATGCATGTCCTTGCATCTAGTACTTCAAGGGCATGCAATAGCATCAAAAAATAAGAACTTCATAAATTGCACAAGCTTCATTAGTTATGTCATGTCTTTTTTTTTTCTTTCATCTTGGTACTTTTTTGGTCCATAAAGAATATTAGTAAAAAATCATTATTTAAATACAAAATTCCATCAAGCCTCTTCTTATTACCACCAAACACATGGGCCAAAGTCCCATGTTTTCGAACAGTTTCGATGAAGATGCTATAACAATGAAGAACATTATGTCCATTGAAACTCCGTTGTTACAATACTATGACAACAGTGATTACATTTACGATGATGAAATTTATTAATCATTCTGGGTATATTTCTCATTCATGAGGCCAAAACAATACCAACTCATGCATATTTAAACCTTATTGCATCACTGATTGCATTAAGGTAGCTTATTTTAACTATGTATTTCTCCACAAGAGAGAGAGAGAGAGAGTTAACCTATATTATGGTAGTCAATTTTCTTTTAAAATAGATTAAATATAATAGTTTATACTTGCATTTTTAATGACCCAATTCTTCGGTGATAGGGGTTCATAACCATATAGTGCTTTAAATTGGGTAATTTTTGAGGTAGATTAATACATAATATCATACCAATATTTCGTTAGATGCAACCACCTCATCCATTTCCTTTGTTTATCCCATATGATATTTGAGTCTGGAAACCATGCCGAGAAAATTAAAACAAAATGAGGACGAGATGGGTTGATATATAGAGTGGGTGTGTGAGAAATATTTTAGTCTGAAAACCCTTCCATATCGTCAAGGCATGTGAATAGTCTATCCATGTCAAATTTCATTACATACAAAAACCTTTTGAAATAATTTGAACATTGGCCCCATTCACAGGTTATTGTTTCCCATCATGTACTGATATAGCCCTAGTACAATGTACTTTATTTGTTTACTTTAAAATAGGACCAAGATGCACGTCCCTACATCTAGTAGTACTACAAGGGCATGGCACAATAACGTTGATAAAAGAAGTATTTGATTAATCTCACAAGCGTTAAGTTATTTTATGTCTTAGTTTTTTTCTCTCATCTAAGCACCCTTTTTATCCATAAAGAATATTAGTACAAAATCATTATTTAAATACGAAAACTCATCTATCGCCTTCTTCTTTCCACAACCAAAATTTGAGCCTAATTGGAATTATGTTTATTTTTAACGACACAGACAATGAATATAAAGAGTGGGTGTGTGACTGATATTTGAGTTTGGAAACCCTCCTGTATCGTCAAGGAATGTGATCAATCTATCCATGTCAAATTTCTGTGCATATAGAAACATTTTGAAATAATTTCAATGTTGGCCCCATTCACAGGTCATTGTTTCCCATCATGCACTCTATCCCTAGTACAATGTCTTTTAATAGTTTTTTCCTTTAAAATTCGACCGATAAAATTAAAACAAAATGAGGTCGCGATGGGTCAATATATAGAGTGGGTGTGTGAGTAATATCTGAGTCTGGAAACCCTTCCATATCATCAAGGCATGCGAATAGTCTATCCATGTCAAATTTCAGTGCATACAATTTGTTTTTTAAAGAATTTCAACATTGGCCCCATTCACAGGTTATTGTTTCCCATCATGTATTGATCTAGCCCTAGTACAATGTATTTTAGTTGTTTCCTTCAAAATGCAACCAAGATCCATGTTCCCACATCTACTAGTACTACAAGGGCGTGACACAATAATGTTGAAAAAATAAGTATTTTATTAATCACACAAGATTCAAGTTATTTTATGTCTTTTCTTTTTTCTCTCATCTAAGTACTATTTTTCTCCATAAAGAGTATTAGTACGAAATCGTTATTTAAATACAAAATGGCATCTATTTCCTTCTTCTCGCCATGACTAAAATCATGGTCCTAATTAGCATGATGTTGGTTTTGAACGACACAGATGATGAATATAAAGAGTGGGTGTGTGAGTGATATTTGATTCTAGAAACCCGCCCATATCATCAAGGAATGTGAACATTCTATCCATGTCAAATGTTGATGCATACAAAAACATTTTAAAAAAAATTCAACGTTGGCCCCATTCACAGTTCATTGTTTCCCATCATGTACTCTAGCCTTAGTGCAATGTCTTTTAATAGTTGTTTCCTTTAAAATTCGACCGAGAAAATTAAAATGAAATGAGGATAATATGGTTTGATATATAGAGTGGGTGTGTAAGTAATATTTGAGTGCATAAACCCTTCCATCTTATCAAGGCAGGCGAACAGTCTATCCATGTCAAATTTCAGTGTATACATAAACATTTTGAAATAATTTCAACATTGGCCCCATTCACAAGTTACTCTTTGCCATCATGTACTCATCTAGCCCTAGTACAATGTCTTTTAGCTATTTCCTTTAAACTATGAATGAGATTTACATCCATGCATCTACTAGTATTGCAAGGGAATGGCACAATAACATTGATGAATGAAGTACTTGATTAATCACACATGATTCAAGTTATTTTATGTCTTTTTTTTTTCTCTCATATAATTACCCTTTTCCTCCATAAATAATATTAGTATGAAATCATTATTTAAATATGAAATCTCATCTATCGCCTTCTTCTCTCCACGACCAAAATCATGGGCCTAGTTGGCATGATGTTGGTTTCAAATGACATAGACGATGAATATAAAGAGTGGGTGTGTGAGTGATATTTGAGTATGGAAACCCTCCCATATATTCAAGGCATATGAATAGTCTATCCATGTCAAATTTCGGTGCATACAGAAACAATTTAAAAAAAAATCAATGTTGGTACCATTTGTTATAACCCTATAATTTATAGGATCAACTGGTGACTGAAATGTTATCTCTTTAAGTGTTTTTGTTTGTCAAATGATTTTCCATTCTGCAAATAATTTGAGAAAAGAAAAGAAAAAGAAAAAGACAAAGAATAAAAGAGGGCATAAAAGAAATTCAATAAAGCCCCATGCAATAACAATGATTTGGTCCATACCATTCAAACATGGCCAAGTTCTTTTAAATTGATGTTGATAGGAGTAGTGAATAATATTGGCTAAAAGCTTTAATCTTAGCCAAGTTATTTAGGATAGTTAGTGAATAAATCTGACCAAACAACTTAATCTTGGTCAGATAACCCTAAGATAGAGTAATTTCTTAGTCCAACAGTTTAATCTAGACTAATTGTCATAGTTAATTAGGTTAGAGAATAGGGTAGTTTGCTTTATCTCAATAAAACAAGCATGTTGGTCGATGTTGAACCATATCTTTGAGGTTTAAAGGCTTGATGTTTAACCCCCATGGTGATAAAGATAGGGAAAGCTTGAGAAAAACCACAAAATGCATTTATCCTAAGTTTTCGAGCAAATATGTTTGTGTGCTCATTGAATAAAGACCGCACATCGATGAATGGATGGAAAGAAGGCACCCATATCAATGACCGACAAGCCTTTCCAGACCCCCCGACCGTTCTACCTTTAATGGTGGGGGGGGTGGTCCGAAATTGCATATAATAAAGGTACACATCTAAACGGTTGAGGCGGAAATGCATTTATCAATTCCGAAATTGCATATAATAAAGGTACACATCTAAACGGTTGAGGCGAAATGCATTTTATCAATGGTCGATTGAATTTAATTCCCAATCAATCGCCTCTGTAATTTTTAATAATGGTGGTGTAGCTGGAAATGTCGCATTATATATTGCACACACCCACGTTGAAAAAGAAAGCGTTTCAAATCAACGGCTTCATGGTGTTTTTTCGAATTTTTCGGAACCCCCCCCTCCGATCGATATGTGTTTAACGTAGGGGGGGTCCGGAATGGATTGTTTTCTGGCGGGCCCCTTATCTCTACATGGCAGGAACCTATTGGGTCAGAATGCCACCCCATCCCAAGGTATGACATACCTTGTCACCCCATGACATCATTATCTATGTTTTTCCCCTAGAGGTCACATCTCGTTACTCTGTCAGTCCATTCCCCATGTTCGCCCTTTACAAGTCCTCTCACCATGGTTACTCCCCAATCTACTCATGCCACATCACCCATCTGTATTCTTCATTCATGGTCACCTGCCATCTCACACTCTAAATGACCTGTTAGCCATTTATTATTGGCTAACCTATCTGTTAACTTATTGACCTGTCTCCCACGCCCAATGGGTATCCGTTTGCTAAAAACTACCTTCACCCTTCTTTCCCTCATCATTCGCCCTCTCTCCGCACTAGATAAGTTTTCCCCATTTTCCTCTCCGTTACAATTAACTTTCCAAAGCCACCATCATCCCCACTAATGATTGTTTGATTTGTAGGTATTTTTACAGCCATGGCACCAAAATAAAAAATAGCAGAACCTGAGGAAAATCCTTTCCTCTCGCCCCCTGTCAACCTCGACCGGATCCATCTGGTCGACAAAGACAATTTAATCGTAGACACCAGATGTGATTTTGACTTCGCGGACTTGCATTCATGGCTCAAAGAGGTTTTCCTTGACCAGAGCGATGAAATTGGGCTCTGGGAGTCAAACCTTCCCCTGTATCTTTTCCCCCAGGTTCACCATTTCCCCAAATTCACCCTCAAATGCCAAGCTCATTACCTTCCTGACCAAGAGAGGACTGATGCTAGAGCTAGAGGAAAAAGTCCAGACCATGGACGCAGGAGTGCAAAGATTTTTTATCAAGATCAAAGCTATGCAAAAGAAAGGCCTTCCTGGTATGAGAGTTATAAATGACAAGTTAATGACATTTTCCAATTACAAAAAGAAACTATCCATTGTGGCTAAGGATAGCTCAAAATTATGAGGAATACAAGGTAGTATCACAGGCAAGGAATTCTTAGATGCTTTACAATTAGACATCAATATACAGCATGAGATCCGGTACATCTTCATCATCAAGCCAACTTTTTCCAAGTACACAGAGATGGATGAAGTATATTGAAGATTGCTCAAAGTTAACATTCCCAGTCACCTTCGATGGGAAGATCTTTGCAATCTGATCCAGTAGTCGATGAGGTGTCCCAGCCTAGTCATCTATCCAGTTAGATGAGGTCATGCAGAGGCCTCACCAATGGTTCACCCCAGAAATCAGCATGAAGTTTCAACACATCATCAAGCAGTTTCCAAAATTTTTGTATCTTGTTATTTTAGTTAGATAAATTTATATTTTCCACGTCCTGATCTTTAATGACAGGGTCGTATGTAACTTTGATTATAAATACTTCAAACTTTGAAGTACTGAGGGTTGATCTTTATGCCCTGCAAGCTACAAGACTATAATTTTATCAAGAGATCTTCCATTAATACAAAGAGACATTTTCACAGGATTCTCGTGTGTTATTCATTGGTGATGTTTTCTTTTCTATGTTGAATGTTTTTCTTGCTCAATTGTCATATTTTTTTCTTTCTTAATATTTTAAAAGTAACGCACGTTGCAGGATTTATCTTTGTATACCCTGTTTCAGACTTTGAAAGATTTTAATGTTTATCTTTTGATATTACAGAGAAGAAATTCTTAATTGCTTCTTTACTTTAATTGATATTCTCATTTTTTCTGCTTTTCATCATTTTACTGCTAAAAGAATCCAACGAATGCATTATGTTTCCCTATGAAAAGAATATTTTATTTCTGGTTTAGATTTCTATCTTTATAACACAGACCCCATAGCCCAATGGATGTGTAAATCCCTTTTAATCCAACTTAACAAAAACAACAACAAACCAATCAATCTTATTTATTTAACTAGCCTAATATCTTAAGTTTAAAACATATCTAAATCATACAGAGAGATCCCTCTCTAAAACTGGTAGGGCTAGATTCTAGTTTCGAAGTGGTTGGATAAAGTTACCTCTCATAGATTTCTTCTTTCCTGACAACCTCTAGGAATTTACAGAGCGATAACATAGTGGTGACCATACTGGGGAACTGAACGAATTTTCAGCGCCATGTTTTTTTTTTTCTCTAAAAGAAGAACTTGTTTCTAAAAAAATTGTAAATCCGAGAAAGAAATAATGCTTAGAGGTTGTTAAAATCTTGTGCATATTAATTTCGGACTCATAAAACTTAAAATATATAAAAAATTAGAAAAATCTGGCTCCGAAAAGAGTTTATACTCGATCTCACCCAGACCCAGAACCTGCAATAACGACTGATAATACAAAATAGTTACTTAGAAAGAAGATCGTTACAGAAGGTTCACAGAGTCATAGTCTCCTTCACAAGTCCTTTTCCCTCCCAAAGGAACTCGTTACCCTTCAAGATCTCGACTTTGACACCATTTTCAAGCAAAGCCTGTTTAGAACGAAATCAGATAGATTTGTAACTGAAATCATTTTAGACCCAAAAATTCTGCAACCCTGGACCCCTGAAATACTATCTCCCACTACAAAACCTCAAACCGCTCACTCCGTACCAGCAAGCCCCTCCTCCTCCTCATCTTTTGTCATCTCCCCACCTATCATCCAGATTGTTGTCCCACCTCCTCCACCTATCATGGCAGCCAAATATGATCCCTTGGTGTTGGCCACACCTCTACATGCTATGCCCCATGATTATCAGACGAGACTCACACAGTTTGATGGAACAGGGCCCTTGAGTGCGCAACAACATGTTGATAAAATGAGTGACTATTTTTGTCTCCAGGAAGTAGATGAAGCTGACGTTCAAATGAGATTGTTTGCACAAAGTTTGACCGGTGAGGTTAAGAAATGGTACAAAGGTTTACGTGCTTCCTCAGTGCTCGACCTTACATCATTTCAAAGAAGTTTTCTAAATAGATGGGAGGTAAAGAAAAATCCTCTCCAAATCTTGTCAAAATACGAAAACATCATAAGGAATCAAGGTGAGACAGTTCAAGATTACTACACCCACTTCAATAATCTGTACAATGCAATTCCAGCCGATATTAAACCCCCACAAGGTTTAGCACTGATAAAATTCCCTGATGGTTTCGACACTGATATGTCATATCAATTGAGGGAAAGAAACTCCACCACCCTAGAAGACATGTAGAAAAGCGCAATAAGTGTGGAAGCCAACCCGTTGGCTAAAAGGGCACGACAGAGGACCGAAAGGAGAGTTACGATTAAAGAAGAACCTTCTACATCTTCTTCTGACGTAAAGATGGATTCCTTAGCTCGAGAAATGGAAAGGATGATGGAGAGACTTAATGTATCTGAAAGAAATCCTCCTAGAGAAAATCAACCTGCTCCACAAATTCAGAATCCTATTCAGAAGAAATCCTCCTCAAATCAGGCAGAGAGATCCCAAGGATCAAAGAGAACAAAGGGGTCTTGATCAACAGATCAGACCACCCCTACAGGAAAATTATTCCGATGAAGGAGAAGAGGCAATTGAATAATTGGAGGACACACACATAAACCTCATGGGCATTCACGATAACAAAGCTATTTTCCTCACTCAGGAAGAGCAAGAACTTTTCCTTCTTTCTCAAATGTAGGTGAGAGAAGAAGCTGAAGAGACTGAACAACAAGGATTTGAAAATGCCATTATGGAGGTACACAGGCAATAAAATTTGTGAAGTAAGAAGACAGATGAAAATTTCCCAAAAAAGGTAACCGAAACGAAGAAAGTGGTCAAAACTAAGAAAGCCCTTGAGCCTCCTACCAAGAAGATCCCTGAGAAAGGTAATACTGAAGCTCCAGCAAAAAGAAACCTTACCATTTTACAAATATTAATGCAAACTGATGTTTCATCAACCAACCCACCAAATACTTCTACCCAGAAGACTATGGTGGACAAATCAGAATTGCTTAGCCAAAGCAGAACACCTACTCCTTTCAGCCTTGAAGGGGAATTAGCCAAAGTGAAAATTCCCATTCCCCTTTCCGAGTTGATGAGTAAGGATGCTTACCGATCGTAGGTGATCAAATCACTAAGAATTGAACCTGATATAGGCACGAAGGCCTTCACTGTTGGATCAACGAATCATTCGGACACTGTAAATCTTACCGATGATCAACCTGAACTCTTGTTTGGCCCTGAAGTTGATGGTCAGAATAATAATGGTGTTGTCGCTCCTTTTTACATCAGCCTTAAATACACGACTTGATTCTGCATAATGCTATGTTAGATTCAGTTGCTTCCCATAACTTGATGCCTAAAGAAGTAATAGAAAAACTCAAACTCGAGGTTAGAAGGCCTTACAAGGACTTACACTCTTTTGACTCCAGCAAAGTCAGATGTATTGGATTGATCAAGGACTTATGTATCACTCTAGTTCAGATTCCGGCAAAAAGCATGGTTATGGATGTTGTGGTCACAAACATTCCCCCAAAATATGGTATGTTGTTGTCCAGGTCTTGGGGGGCCAAGTCATAAGGTGCTTTGCAGTTGGATATGTCGTATGCCACCATCCCAGTATTCGTGCAACAGAGAAGATTGTACAGAGAAACGCTGATGAAATATATGGTCAGCCGCTAAGAAAAGCCACATAACTATCCTTTGTACTCTGCACACTCCGACTTATATTCTTTCATCTTGTATAATGACGGTGATACAGGAGAGCAAATCACTCGGTTGGAAGAAGATACACTTGATCTGAAAGAAGGCCAAGAAATCGTTGAGGCAGAAAGAAAGAAAAACGTGATAAGTGAAGAATTGACAGCAAATTTTTGGAGCATGGACTTCGATGGAGTTGTAAGCAAAGAAGGATATGGAGTAGGAGTTTGGTTGCACAATCATAAATCCAGGTATTAGAAAACCATTCTTGCAAATTAAATTTTCGATGCACTAAAAACATTGCCGACTACGAAGCTTTGATGCTCGGTCTGAAACTTCTAAAGAAAGTTGGTGCCAAACAAATCATGGTAAGAGGTGATTTTGAATTAATTATCAAACAAATAAAATGTGAGTATGCAGAAAAACATCCTCGTCTCAGAGCTTATAGGAATGTTGTGTTGGATGCCCTTAAATGTTTCACTGAAGTTCATTTACAGGTTATGCCCAGGGGACAGAATATTTTAGCAGATGATTTAGCTACATGCAAGATACCTTTTTGTTTCACTTGCCCATACACAGTGGAGGTGAAGTGCAGACTGACTATCCCAGACAACATCAGATATTGGCAGGTATTTGGGAACGATAACCAAATTGAGGATTTTCTACAATGTAAAAATGATTTCTAGTGTACAAACATAGACTTAGAAAATGAGGATGAAAATGTAAATAAATCTGATTTTGGAAATTATAGTGTAAATAAGATAGATTCAGGAGAGTTAGGTGAAGATGAGATAAAATATGACGTTTTTCATTTAAAGAGTAATGTTTTACCTAGGGGTTTAGTTCCTTTAGAAAACCTTTTCGATTTTAATGATGTAGCTAAAAAACAAAAAATGGAAGCCAGTGGTAAAGAGGTTGAAGACGTTAACATAGGGACAGAAGAGAATCCCAAGATAGTAAAACTTTCTAAATCCTTACCTCCTGAGCAGAAAATCAAGTACATTGAACTTTTCAAGGAATATGCAGATGTGTTTGCTTGGGGATACGAAGATTTAAAATCTTATGACACAAGCATCATACAACATAGAATCCCGATAAAAGAAGATCAAAAACCTTTCAGACAGAAACTTAGGAGAATCAATCCCAGGTTACTCCCCCTGATAGAAAAAGAAATTAAAAAGATGTATGATGCTAAAATCATAGTTCCCTTGCAATTTTCAAAATGGGTTTCAAATCTCGTTCCAACCTGAAAGAAGTCTAGGGAAATCAGGCTTTGCATTGATTTCTGAAACCTGAACAAAGTTTCTCTAAAGGACAACTATCCATTGCCGAAAATGGACCACATCTTACAAAAGGTAGTTGGATCCAGCCGAATCTCCTTAATGGATGGTTTCTCAGGCTATAACTAGGTTCTCGTTCACCCAGATGATCAAGAGAAAACAACCTTCACAACACCTTTGGGCACCTTCATGTACGTGAAAATGCCTTTTGGGTTGATGAACGTTGGGGCCACTTTCCAAAGAGCGATGGACATCGCTTTTGTAGAAGAACTTGGAAAATTTATTTTCATTTATCTAGACAACGTAACTGTGTATCCCCAATCTGATGACGATCACTTAAGACATCTCAGACGAGTATTTGAGAAATGCAGGAAATTTGGGATTTCTCTGAATCCTAAGAAAAGTCTTTTCGGATTAGAGGAAGGTAAACTGTTGGGGCACATAATCTCTAAGGATGGAATTAAGATAGATCCCAGCAGAATAGAATCCATTCAGAAATTAGAACACCCAGGGAATATCAAGGAGTTACAGTCTTTCATTGGGAAAATAAACTTTCTAAGAAGATTCATACTCAACCTCACCAAGCTTCTCAGGAACATCACAAACATGTTAAAAAAGGACACAAAAATAAAATGGGACATTGAATCCAAGCAGTCTTTTGAACAAGTTAAACATGCACTCACACAGGCTCCAGTCTTGATCAGTCCTGTTTTCACCAAAGATTTTTACCTTTTTTCTTTCGCTTCTGAACATACCACTGCAGCAGTATTACTACAGAAAAACAACGAAGGGTATGAACAACCCATATCATTTTTCAGTAAATCACTAAGAGATGCTGCTTTGAATTATAAAATAATGGAGAAACAAGCTTTCGCCCTGGAGAAAGCCATAAAGGATTTTAGAGTATATATTCTCCATTCCCACACCATCGCTTATGTTCTGAACGTGGTAGTAAAAGACATTTTAACTCAGGACAACCCAAACGGCCGAAGAGGAAAATGGATTGTTGTCATTCTAGAATATGACATAGAAATTAAGCATACTAAACTGATTAAAGGTCAAGGTCTAGCAAAGTTAATGGCTGAATCCAGTTTCCATGCTCTTGATATTAATTTTTTAGCTGTAGTAGATGAACATGGAGAGCAGGCGACTACAAGCGTGAAAGAGGTATTTCTGAACTCTCCATGGTACGCAGACCTGATATTTGTTTTTCATAACTTACAAGCTCCCCATGGTATTACCAGAACTAAAGCTAGGTTTTTTAAATTGAAATCATTAAAATTAGGCATTCTAGAAGGCAATCTATATTGGAAGGATCCTGGAGGTATTTTGTTGAATTGTCTGTTAAAAGATGAAGTTGACAGAGTATTGGAGGATTTTCATGCAGGAGACTGTGGTGGTCATCTAAGCTGGAGGACCACAGCTAAAAAAATTCTCAGACCTGGGTTCTATTGGCCTATGTTGTTCATTGATGTGCATCAGAAAGTGTCTTCGTGTCATAAATGTCAGGTTTTCGAGGGTAAAAATAAGCTCCTTCCTTTTCCTCTGAAACCAATCTATGTTGAAGCTCCTTTCCAGTAATGGGGATTAGACTTCATCGAAGAAATACATCCTCCCTCTTTGGGCCAGCATAGGTGGATTCTTACTGCCACAGACTATTTCGCAAAACGGATCGAAGTTGTACCAAGCAGGCAAGCTAATGATTCTGTCATTATTAAATTTCTTGAAAATAATATCTTGTCTCATTTTGGATGTCCTAGAAAGATTATAACTAACAATGCAGTTTCTTTCCAATCTAACAAGATCATAGACTTTTGCAACTAGTATCATATTGGTTTGCGTCATTCCACAGCTTATTATCCTCGAGGAAATAGGCTGGCGGAGTCATCCAATAAGACCCTGTTGAACATTATTAAGAAGACTTTGCAAGAAAACAAAAATTCATGGCATAACAAGTTGGTTTTCTCACTATGGGCCGACAGACTGACCACCAAGAGGTCAATTGGTATGTCACCATATTAGCTAGTCTATGGTACTAAAGCAGTTTTTCCCACTTTTTTAGGAGTTCTTGTCATGAAATTGCTACAAGAGATGCAAGCCGAACCAAACGAATCCCAAAGAAGGATAAACCAGATGATCCACTTGCAACAATCCAGAGAATAAGTATACAACAAAACTCAGGTTGTCCAAGAAAGCATTAAGAAGATCTTTGACAAAAGAACTAAAGTAGATGACTTTGAGCTAGGTGACTTAGTACTGAGATGGGATGCCCGAAATGAGGATAAAGGGAAGCATGGAAAATTCAATAGTCTATGGAAGGGACCTTACATGATTCAAGCATTCATAGGAAATAATGCCTTCTTTCTCAACAACAGTGATGGGACAAATTTGCCAAGAGGACCTGTAAATGGCATAATGCTAAAGCACTATTCACCTCCTCAGTAGGGACCTGCAGTCACACTTTTCCATTGTACAAACCATTTTCATTATGTTTACAAGTTTTTGAGTGAAATAAATTTGATCAGATGGTTGAAGCCCGCAAAGAAGGCCCTAAGCCACTGAACATTGTTTTCCAATTTTCAAAAATAAAACCAATCAAGCAACAAAGTCAACTATGGAGAAAGTTTTGCAGAACATCAGGAATCGGGATTCTTGGCACTTCACAAGGAGAGTACTATCCCCAGGTGGAGACACTATCATAACCCTATAATTTATAGGATCAACTGGCGACCGAAATGTTATCTCCTTAAGTGTTTTTGTTTGTCAAATGATTGTCCATTCTGCAAATAATTTGAGAAAAGAAAAAGAAAAATAAAAGAGAAAGAAAAAGAAAAAGAATAAAAAAGGGCATAAAATAAATTCAATAGATGTCCATGTAATAACAATGATTTGGTCCATACCGTTCAAACATGGCCAAGTTCTTTTAAATTGATGTTGATAGGAGTAGTGAATAAGATTGGCTAAACTGTTTAATCTTAGCCAAGTGATTTAGGTTAGTTAGTGAATAAATCTGACCAAACTGCTTAATATTGGTCAGATAACCCCAAGATAGAGTAATTTCTTAGTCCAACAGTTTCATCTAGACTAATTGTGATAGGTAATTAGGTTAGAGCATAGGGTAGTTTGCTTTATCTCAATAAAACAAGCATGATGATCCATGTTGAACCATATCTTTGAGGTTTAAAGGCTTGATGTTTAACCCCCATGGTGATACAGACAGGGAAAGCTTGAGCAAACCCACAAAATGCATTTATCCTAAGTTTCTGAGAAAATATGTTTGTGCGCTCATTGAATAAAGACCGCGCACCGATGAACGGATAGAAAGAAGGTTCCCAGATCAACAGCCGAC